>JAVKPL010007373.1:0-293771 GCA_032173675.1 Gastrolobium villosum
ATATTATAAGTTTAATTTCATTTTTTTTAAATTATTGAATATTAAATGTAATATACACTACATAAATTAAAAATTTTATTTAATATTAAAACGTCTCCTAATATATCTAAATCTAACATTTTTTAGAATTAATATGTGAAGCTTGTGACATGTCTATCGGTGCTAGATAGCATGGAGACACCAAAGATGGTGGGTGTTCTTTTGGAGTGTGTGCTATCATCGTTATTTTTCCTCTTTGATTCGTTGTAAGAGCGAAATAAATATGCCAACTTCTATGTTTTTATATTAATATCTCCAGTTCCTCGCGAAACACGATAGGATTGATGAGTTTTTTTTAATGATATTGACATCGATGACTGCTAGGAATATTTGATTGGATAGAGGAAATCAACTGTTCAAGTTTTTCAACAAAAAAAAAAAAAAAAACTGTTCAAGATTAACAAAGACACAATAGAATTTAATTCGAATATGAATATAACTATACTTAATATGAATATAATATAAATTTGAAAATAAATCAAAACTTTTAACACAAATACTGTTCATTTATTTTGTGCGATATATAAATAACTTGTTAATCTCAAAATATATTATTTATTATATAATTTGACATGATACGACACGATATAATAAGAATAACATATAAAAAAAATTATGCGGTTATATTTATGGATTGATATATAATAATATATAAAAAATTCTGTGTTAATTTTTACCAAGTAGAATACAACATAAATTTAAAAACAGATTAACCGAAACACGAATTTTTTCTATCATTTCGTATCGTGTTTAGGTCATTTTGAAAATGGTCACCCTAACCATATTCGCCGAAATATTCTTCTCCGCGACTAGCACGTGGTGGTTCTAGAACGAAACTGTTAAATATCAAGATACAAGAGGAATTGATAGTAATCCTTGTTGTGTTAAACTACACAACATTGGTTCTATTATATAGCAAACCAATTGAAGAATACAATGAGACACACACAATGTGGGACTAGCACTCTTAACACAATGAGACAAACACAATGTGGGACTAACACTCTTAACACTCCCCCTCAAGCTGTAGCATATAGATCATATGCTACAAGCTTGATACATAAATAATACTCATATTAGGAACCAAAAGCAACAGTGCTACATCAACAAAATGAAATGACCAAGTAACATAACATCAAAATAAATCTCCTATATGAGAAACCAAAAATCAACAATGTGCTAAAAATGGCGTCGGAATGAACATCAACATGGAAGATGCCGGAATGATCATCGGCAAAGACATCTGTGCTGGAATGACTATCAGCAACATGGATGACGGTATGGAAGATGCCGGAATTATCATCGGCAAAGACAACTGTGCTGGAATGACCATCAGCAACATGGAAAGTGCTCCCCCTCAAGAGGAACTTCGGAGTTTATCATCGGCAAAGACAACTGTGCTGGAATGACCATCAGCAACATGGAAAGTGCTCCCCCTCAAGAGGAACTTCGGAGCCGGAATTATCATCGGCAAAGACAACTGTGCTGGAATGACCATCAGCAACATGAAAAGTGCTCCCCCTCAAGAGGAACTTCGGAGCCGGAATTATCATCGGCAAAGACAACTGTGCTGGAATGACCATCAGCAACATGGAAAGTGCTCCCCCTCAAGAGGAACTTCGGAGCCGGAATTATCATCGGCAAAGACAACTGTGCTGGAATAAACTTCAGCAACATGAACAATGCTCCCCTGAATAAGAAGCCAAAATAAAGCCAAACAATGGCAAAACCAAATAACATCCACCGACAGTACATAAGAAAGAAAAAAAAAAAAATTCCATGAGCTCCATGAGTCTTCACAAACCTGCAAAATGAGAAGTGAAAGAGAACAAGTAGACAGATTTGAAAATAAAAATATATCAGAGAAGAAGAAAAAAAAATGACCAAAACGCAGATCTGGAAAGCAACACAGATCTAGAACGGAAATGACCGGAGAAAAGGAAGACACGGTCGGAGAATGGACGATGCGGCCGGAGAATCAGCCACGATCGAAGATGATGACCGGAAAAGAAGGAGACACTACCGGAAAAAGAGAAACACTGCCGGAGGAGATAAAAAGACACAGATCTGAAACGTGAACGATCTGGAACAACTGTCTGAAATGTGAACGATCTGGAACAACAGAGATGGATGATGCGACTGGAGAATAAGACATGGTCGGAGAGGATGACCGGAAAAGAGGAAGACGCAGCCGGAAAATTCCCAGATCTGAAACAAACAAAAAAATGATCCAGCCGGAGAATAAACGCAGTCAGAGATAAAAATAAAAACGAAACAGATCTGAAAGAGAAAAAAAAAATGTAATAGAAGGGAAAAGAAATGAGACAGATTTGGATGAAAAACCAGATCTGGAAAATTCAAAAATCAATGGGAGAGAGAAGAAGGAGATGCTGCTGGAAAATAATGATAACAAACGAAACAGATCAGTGACGATGCAAAACGAAAAATGCATGCAAAATAAAAAATAAAATGAAACAGATCTGAAAGAAAAAAAAAATTGCAACAGAAAGAGAAAAGAAATGAGACACAGGACTGGATGAAAAACCCAGTAGAGAGAGGATGATGACCCAAAACAATGAAGAAATCACAGATCTAGGACAATGGAGATGACCCGTAGATCTGGAAAACCACAAATTGAAAAAGAAGATGAAAGCAAAAGTGACGGAAAAAGAAGATGAAAGGAACCAAAAGAAAAAGAAATAACAACGAGAATCCCTCAAGGAGGGTGATATCTCTCTATAACCATATTGAAATTATGGAAAAGTGAACTAAGTTAAGCGGATTAAGATTCCTCTTGTTAGGCTCTAGATACCATGTTAAATATCAAGATACAAGAGGAATTGATAGTAATCCTTGTTGTGTTAAACTACACAACATTGGTTCTATTATATAGCAAACCAATTGAAGAATACAATGAGACACACACAATGTGGGACTAACACTCTTAACACAATGAGACACACACAATGTGGGACTAACACTCTTAACAGAAACAATAATAACAAGAACTGATAACTCAAAAATAATAGTATACGAATTACAAGATAAATAATAGCATGGTGTCTATACATATATAATATAACCAGTTGTCATCTATAGTTAAAGGTTTTTATTTTTATTTTTTTTGGTATCCTATTAAAGGTATTTTATAACATAACCAGTTGTCACCTTTTATTAAAAGTATGTTTGAGTGAGTATTTCTGTACATCTGTAATATGTACATCTACCATTTAATAAATGATACTTGAATAAAAAAAATATTTTTTTATCTTTTCCATGAAGCATGACAGTGATTCTTTATTTTTTATTTTTTATTGGATAGATGCACTGAGTGAATAATACAACACTAGTACCATAGATCCCTGAGTTTGGAGTATTGTTAAAGCTCTTTGGATCTCGTGCCAATTGCTGGCTCCAACTCATTGCTTTGTTTGGACTTAGTCATCAGGGTGCCCTGGTCTCAGCATTAGCAAATGCTTGCTTCTATTGGTGGTGCCTAAGTCAAGAGGAGAAGAGAGCAGAACATCGCTCAGCTATTGTTGTTGATAACTGTAGCAGACTGAAAAAGGTATGTATGCATTTCAGAACAATCTTTTAGTTTTTGCCATCCTTTGTCCAATATGAAGACAGCTATTTTTAGCTTGTGCTTTACTACTCAACAAATTATGCTTTCGTAATGATAGATATTAAATATTCTTAGGTTGTGCATGATATCTATTTCGTTTTTAGCCCTTATTCGGAAGAGAAATAATTCTTTTACATTTCTATGATGGAGAAGAGTTTCTTTGAAAAAATATTTGTTTATAAAAAAATATGATCCGTGGACAAATATGTTGATGACAACCATGCTTACTTTTAGGGTTTTACAAGAGTTATGTTGTAAGTAAAGTGATTGTGTAATGTTATAGAGATTCGTTTTGCGTGCCAAAATTTTTTTTTTGCTGTGGGCCCCACAAAATGTTGTGAGTGTAGGAAAATTTTTCTTATCATGTTAAATGAACGATAGATGATAAACCCTTACTTTTATTAGGAGTGACAAAATTGCGGGTTGAGTTTGTGTTGTGTTAAGGTTTTGATCTGCGGGTAAAATCGTCCAACCCTATGATTAAAAAATTTAAATCGACCCGTCGCGGGTAACAAATCACACTGGTTGATATGTAAAAATTAAAAATTTAATTTAAAAAAACTTGAAAATGACAAGAAAATCTAAATGAAATACGTGGATTGACCCCATGACCCGTTGTGTCAAGATTAGGGGTGTGCAAAAAAACTGATTCACTTGTACTGCACTTGATCTGATCTTGACCTGACCCATAAATACATTTTTTTAATTGGGTTTAAATACTGACTCACTTTTATTTGGGTCAGTTTTAGATCTGACTTGTTTTAATAATGATCCATTGACCTAAAATTTGACCCATACCCATTTTGTGAAAAAAAAAAGAAAAAGAAAAAGAAAATCACAATTACGTTAAAAGAAAAGTTTTAACGTAAAACAATTACGTCAAATTTTTTTCATCAAAATCTATGACTACAAACATTTCTGTAAAAAAATTTGTCGGAAATTTTTTTGTGTCAAATTTTTATACGGAATCTAAATTTCGTCAAAATATTTTTAAAAAAAACATATTTATCAAAAATTTCAACGAATCACATTTGCATCGAAATTTTTTTACGGAAACAAATTTCATGAAAATTCTTTACATAATTCAAATTTCGGCGAAAGTTTTGATGGAAACATTTTCGTTAAACTTTTTGACAAAAAAAAATTTCGTCGGCTTTTTTAGCGAAACACATTTCCATCGAAAATTTCCGACTAAATATTTTCGTTAAGTTTTTTGATAAAAAAACATTTCCATCAAAAATTTTCGTAAAATTTTTTGACAGAAAATATTTCGATAAAAAAATTTGACGGAAATAATATTCTGTCAAAATTCTTTAGAGAATCTAAATTTTGTCGAAAGTTTCGAATGAAACATTTCCCTAAAAACAATTTCTGTCGAAATTTTCGTCAAAACACATTCCTATCGAGATTTTGGACGAAAAATACTTCGTCAAAATTTTTGACGGAATTCTTTTTTCGTTTAAAACATTTGGATGGAGGAAATCATTTGCGTCAAAACTTTTGACGGAAACTAAATTTCGATAGAAAATATATTTTTGTAAAAATCTTCATTAGAGAAAAATTTTCGTTGCTTTTGACAAAATGTTTTCCGTCAAAAAAATAATTTTGTGACGAAATTTTTGTCGTTTGCAACGTAGAAATTTTGATGAAATAGTGACGAAACCAAGTCAAAAATGGGTCAGGTCGGATTTGACCCACTTCAGAAACCAAGTCAAGTCAGATCCGAACCGGTTCTGAACTAATTCAATAATATCCAAACCAAGTCAGACCTAACTTTGATCAAATTAAAGCGGATCGAGTTAAAATACCTTACCTATAAAAATCAAGTTGGGTTGAGTCGACATAAAAACCTGACCCATGGACAACCCTAGTCAAAATCACCAAATTTCAACTTTTAAAATATATATATATATATATATATATATATATATATATATATATATATATATATATATGAGGTAGGATCATTTGACATCTCATCTAAGAACCGTTAGATCAAAAAAGATCAACGGTGTCACATGCTAACAAATTAAAGCCGTTGATCTTTTTTGATCTAACGACTCTCAGATGAGGTGTCAAAATTGAATTTTGACACTGGTGTTAAAGGATCCTACCTATATATATATATGAGAGATCATTTGACTCCAGAGTAAGACTTATAAGTTTTTCTCTACATCCTAGCCGTTGATTTCCGTCCATCCAAGGGTTATAATTTAGGAAATCGTATTAATTAATTAATTATTAATTACTCCATAAATGACAACCGTTGATTTCCGTCCATTAACAGCTAAGATGAGGAGTAAGACTTACAAATTTTACTCTGTAGTCAAAAGAACCCTCTTCTATATATATATATATATGGGTTCGCTTTTTCTTAGAGGTGGCAATATGGGTTGAGCCCGGCGTGTCAACCCGCCAAAACGGGGCGGGTTGGGTTGAGGTTTTCAACCCACCTCAACCCGCCCCGCTTAGAAGTGGGTCAAAACGGGTTCAACCCGCTCCGAGGCGGGTTGACCCGCCGGGTTATAATTTTTTATTAATTTTTTTTTTTACAATTAGGTAGTATTTCATTATTCCTTAATTTTTTGTGATATCCAATTTTTTTTATCTTAGTACTTCCTAAAAAAATTAAAGAATAATAATTTTATTCATGACAAATGTTATCTATATATAAGT
Organism: Gastrolobium villosum; assembly: GCA_032173675.1. Lineage (NCBI taxonomy): Eukaryota > Viridiplantae > Streptophyta > Magnoliopsida > Fabales > Fabaceae > Gastrolobium > Gastrolobium villosum. Next base: position 6,341 of record JAVKPL010007373.1, read on the forward strand.
TCCTAAGTAATGTTTGACAAATATTAGTATACATTTAAGATTTAGACTAAAAAAATGAAGAGAAGTGTGAAATAAAATAAAATAATATTAGAAAAATTCGTAAAATATAATTTATTTTTTGAATTTTAATTAATTTTTTTTAATTGGCGGGTTGGTGGGTTGACCTGCCAACCCGCCAACCCATCATAAAACGGGGTGGGTTCATTTTTCCAACCCATATTTTTTTGCGGGTCAACCCAAATTGCCATCTCTACTTTTTCTACATTCAATGTAGATAACTTATCTACAGTGAGCACAAAATGAAGTCATTTTGAGGTGGAAATCAAGGTATTTTTGTAATTATAATTTATTTCAGGATTATAATAGTCTTTTTCATCATAATTTTTTAATTTTTCAACCCAAAATGACGTCGTTTTGGGAGCGAATGTAGATAACTTATCTACATTCACAAAGCATATATATATATATATATGAGTTTTCGTTTTGTCATTTAACATGACACAACAAAGTTTCCTATATACACAACATTTTGTGGGGCCCACACTTTATAAAACAAAAAAAATAAATAAAAATCAAGGCACGCAAAACGAATCTCTATAACATTACAGAATCACTTTTCCTACAACATAACTCTTATAAAACCCTATATATATATGGTAAAAGTATTTCTACAACAACTTTAGATAAACTTATCTACAGCTGCGATTTTTAACTATGTTCTCCTGGGAGAACATAGTTATAACGTTAAAGTTGCTATTTTCTCTCTCTCCACACACACTCACATATATATATATATATATATGGTAAAAATATTTCTATAGCAACTTTAGATAAGCTTATCTACAGTTGCGATTTTTAACTATGTTTTCCCGGGAGAACATAGTTATAACGTTAAAGTTGCTATTTTTTCTCTCTCCTCAGTTACTTTTCAGAACTTTTTTGCTGACGTGGAGAGAGCTTAGATAAGCTTGTCTAAAAGTTGTTGTAGAAATGTTTACCCCTAATTATATATATATATATATATGGGTTAGATATATATATTTTACATGCGTATTGACAAACACAATAATAACTGTGTCATTTTCCCAAACCCAAATATGACTGGTTTGAGCTCACAAGTTGACACAATCTGTGTTTTGACGTGTCGTGTCAGCAATTCAATCTATGCGCCATGACACTTTTTGCCATCCTAACTTTTATTTTTATTCCTTTAGAGAGAGAATATAATTCAATGTATTTAATAGATAGTGTCTATTTAATTTTAAAAAGAATGCATTTCATGAAAAAAAATTCTTAGTTTTATCAGTTTATGTTACTGGTTTAGAGAACGATGTCATGCACCTAAACTATATATACTATACATTAAAATTCTTATTTTTGTTCCATTGTTTTACGATAAGATCAAGAAACCGAACAATGATTGCTGTTGTTGCAAGCCAAACCCAGAACTAACTCTTTTTCTTATTTTGGTTCCATCATTTTGCAGATCAGGGTGCATAATCAAGAAGCATAACGAGGATGGATGCTATTGCTAGCATAGCAACAAATGTGGCTGCACCTTTCCTACGACAACTCACTTATGTATTGATGTACAACAGTTACCTCACAGACCTTGAAACCCAGATTCATAAGCTGCAGAGAGCAGAAAAAGAAGTGAGGCACACTGTTGAAGCTGCCAAAAGGAGTGGTGAAGAGATTGAAGACACTGTTCGTGACTGGTTTTCTAGAGTTCATGCAGCTCTAGAAGAGGCACAAGCATTCCTTCATAATGAAGACAAAGAAAGAGTTGGATGCTTAGACTTATACTCAAAATACATGTTGAGTCAGAGAGCAAGGAACTTGGTTGAACTTGTTGGTAAACTCAGACAAGAAACATTTGATAGGGTTTCTTACCGTTGTGCTTTGAAATGTAATGTGAGTTCAGCTGCTAGAGGATATGAAGCATTGGAATCTAGAACAACAATGTTGAATGAAATCATGCAGGTGTTGAAGAAGGATGCTAAGGTTCATGTGATTGGAGTTTATGGTATGGCTGGGGTTGGTAAGAGTAAGACTGCATTGGTGAAAGAACTAGCATGGCAAGCTGAGAAGGATGGTTCATTTGATGTGGTGGCTATGGCTACTGTGACCAATTCTCCAGATGTTAGAACAATTAGAGCTGAAATTGCTGATGTGTTGGGTCTGAATTTTGATGAACAAACTGAGTTGGGACGAGCGAACCGGTTACGCCAGAGGATTAGGCAGGAGGAGAAGATTCTTGTCATATTGGATGATGTTTGGGGGAAGCTTGACTTGACTGAGGTTGGTGTTCCTTTTGGTGAGGATCATGAAGGCTGCAAATTATTGGTGACATCAAGAGATCTTAATGTGTTGAATGCTAACTTGGGTACACAGAAGGTTTATAGACTTGAAGTTTTGTCTGAGAATGAGAGTTGGAGATTATTTGAAACTAGGGGAGGGGATGCTGTTAAAGAACTTAGCATTCATCCCATAGCTATGAAAGTAGCCAAAAGCTGTGGTGGTTTGCCCCTTTTAATAGTAACAATGGTGGAGGAATTAAAGAATAAGGATCTATACACTTGGAAGGATACACTAGAGCAGATAACAAATTTTGAATTTGATGCATGTTTTTATTCTCAAGTTCATTCTGCTATTGAGATGAGTTATAATTGGTTAGAAAGCCTAGAACTCAAAATACTCTTCCTCCTCTTGGGTTCAATGGGAAATGGTTATAGTAGCAAAGATTTGTTGGTGTTTGGATGGTGTTTGGGTTTGTATAAACATGTTGATAAATTGGCAGATGGAAGAAACAGGCTTCACAAATTGATAGAAAACCTTAGAGCTGCATGTTTGTTACTTGAAGGGGAAAGAGATTCTGTTGTGGCTATTGACCTTGTTCGGAATGTGGCTGGCTCCATTGCAACCAAGGTACAACCTTTCTTTACTATGCAGAGAAACACTAAATTGAAAGAATGGCCAAACACTGATCTCTTTAAAACTTGTCATCATATTTTCTTGGATTGGTGTTTTATCCATGAACTTCCTGAGAAGTTAGAATGTCCAAGGTTGAAGATATTCCAACTCAACAGTGAAGGTAACTCCTTGAAAATTCCTGATAATTTCTTTGTTGAGATGAGAGAACTGAAGGTACTGAGTTTAGGAGGTATGAATTGTAGTCCATCCCTTCCTACATCTCTTGGTCTCTTGACAAATCTCCAAGCATTGAATCTGTGTAAATGCATGTTGGAAGACATAGCTGTTGTTGGAGAAATCAAAAGGTTAGAGATTCTCAACCTTGAAAAATCTGAGTTTAAGGAGCTCCCTGAAGAAATAGGACAAATATTTCATCTAAGGTTGCTAGATTTGACTGATTGCTCTGCACTAGAAGTGATTCCTAGCAACCTGATATCAAGCTTGTCAAGCTTGGAAGAGCTTTATATGGGGAACTGTAATATTCAATGGGAGGTTAATGGAAGTGAAAACCAAAGCAATAATTCAAGTCTCGGTGAGTTAAGGCATTTGCATCAACTAACAACTTTGAATGTGCAGATAAAGGATACTTCAGTTTTTCCAAGAGACTTGCTTTCCTTTGGGAGACTAGAAAGCTACAAGATCTTGATTGGTGATAAATGGAAATGGACTGAGGTGGTGTCTGAGAATTACAAAACTTCAAAAGTTCTTAAGCTCAATTTAAGCATGGATCCAAGCATTCTTTTGGATTATGGGATGAAGATGTTGATGACCAGTGCTGAGGAGTTGTATTTAGCTGAACTGAAGGGTGTTAGGGAAGTACTTTATGAGTTGAATGATGAAGGATTTTCACAATTGAAGCATCTTAATATACAAAACTGTGATGAAATGCAAAGCATCATTGGCTCAACTGAGTGGGCTCATCATGATATTGCCTTTCCCTACTTGGAGTCTTTGATCCTTCACAATCTGATGAACATGGAGAAAATTTGCAGTGGTTCACTTCCAGCACAGGCCTTTACCAGACTACAAGTTATCAAAATAAAGGGTTGTGATAAGATGAAGTTTGTTTTCTTCCATTCCATGGTTAAACAGCTCTCTGAACTTCTTGAAATTGAGATTTCTGAATGCAAATTGATAACCAATATCATAACCGAGCAAAGACAAGAGTATGATGGAGAAACTTACAAGATCAAGTTCCCCAAGATGCGTTCTCTCACACTAGAATGCTTACCTTCCCTTGTTGGTGTCTCACCTGAGCCATGTATTATGAGTACTGAAAACAACAATGGTTTCTTCAGTCAACTTTTTCATGATAAGGTACAAACATTACTTACTGTTATTTATTAAACTCTAAACTTGAACATCTTACGCTCATCAAATTCAGTGCACTTGAAAATTTTATTTTCTTGAGATATATAGTCCCACATTGGTTGTATGAGTAACTAATATGGAGTTTATAAGGCCTTGGGCACTCTCACCCTTTGAGCTAGTTTTTGCGGTGGTGTATTCCAAGTGCATAATCCACGCTTCAAGCCCAGAGGGCTCTTGTGTGAGGGGGCGTGTTGAGATATATAGTCTCACATTAGTTGTATGAGCAACTAATGTGGAGTTGGGCCTATGCATAATCCACGCTTCAAGCCCAGAGGGCTCTTGTGTGAGGGGGCGTGTTAAGATATATAGTCACACATTGGTTGTATGAGCAACTAATGTGGCCTTTATAAGGCCTTGGGCACTCTCATACTTTAAGCTAGCTTTTGGGGTGGTGTATCCCAAGGTTCTTTATATATAATTTTTGCGGATTTGGATCCTTTCATGTTACATAACATGCTGTATTTTTTTAGAGAAAATGCAATAATTGTCCTTTTTTCCACAATCTTTTCGTACTTTTCATTTTGATTTATCTGCCACAAACACCAACTAGTTTGGGATAAAAGTATTGTTGATGATGTTGGTGTTGACAATTATTTTCGTAACATGAGAGTTTTCTTGCCACCTGTTTTTATTGGGTAATTTTTACTAGTTGGTTAGAAAAGATATGCACCTTCTTCTTTTGTTAGTGATTATCAAACTATGATAATGTTGATAGGTTGAATTTCCAAATTTGGAGACCTTGAGGCTGTACTCAATGAATATCCAGAAGATATGGGGTGACCAACTTTCAGCAAATTCTTGCTTTGAAAATTTGACCACTTTGACTGTAGATGGTTGTGACAAGTTGACACATCTTTTCTCATACTCCATGGCTGGAAAACTTGTCAAGCTTGAACATCTTTTGATTCGTTCATGCAAATTGGTAGAGAAGATAATTGTCCCTGATGAAAACATGGGTAACTTTCCTCATGCTAGGAAATCTTTTCCTACTGAAGTGGTGAGAATTTTTAAATTTGCTTCGAGTTTTTCTTTTTTAGTTCTTCTAATTGTTTGTGTTTTTATTATATTGTGAAGTCTGAAGTATGTTATCAACCCTGTGATATAGGTTCCATTTTTTCCCAACTTGGAGACATTTGTGATTTCTCACATGGACAAGTTGGAGTCAATATGGCCCGAAGAACTCACTCAAAATTCATTTGGCAAATTGAAAAAAATGGAAATCACATCATGTGACAATCTCTTGCATGTGTTCCCATGTCATGTGCTAAACAAATTTCAAAGCCTGGAATCATTGGATATATGGTACTGTATTGCACTGAAAGTTGTATATGAAATAGATGATGGTATAAACACCGGAGGTAGAAGTGAGGGAGAGCTGAACATTCCACTGAGAACTTTGTCTTTGGGTCATTTACCAAAGCTAAAGCATTTGTGGAATAAGGATCCTGAAGGAAGTATCAGGTTTCAAAACCTGTTTATGGTGAAAGCCACTAAATGTGAAAACTTAAAACATGTCTTTCCACTCTCTGTGGCCAAAGATCTTGTGCAACTCCAATTCCTTGAGATAAGTGATTGTGGGGTAGAAGAAATTGTTGCAAATGATCAAGGAGGGGTAGAGGCAGCTCTTGGACTTGTTTTTCCAAAATTAGTATCCTTAAAACTTTTGAATTTGCCAGAACTTGGATGCTTTTGTACCGGAAATCACAACTTCAGATTTCCATTGTTGAATAAATTATATGTGGTTGAATGTCCAACAATGGAGACTTTCTCTCAGGGAATCTTAAGGTCATCAATCCTCAGAAGAATATGTTTGACTGAGAAAGGAGATCAGTGGTGCTGGGAAGGTGACATTAATACTACTATAAGAAAGATTTTCAATAGAGGTATGTAATATATTAATAATCAGAATTCAAGATCTCTAATTATAATTCCTATATTTGTGGTTTTAATTTGTGACACCATAAAATCTTCAATATGCTATGTTATGTTGTTGGTGAATATACAGATTTCAAAGGAAGACTAAGCATTTCATAATATCCAAAGGCTGAAAAATAGGAGATTCTTTGCTTGCATCTTCTGTTTAATGGAGTGAGAAGTCTTCTGCTTCCACTTGAAATCTTTGGGTGACTTTCACAAAGATCAATTGGTTATTTTCTACCTTTAATTTGTGATGGAAGAGAACGTGAATTGTGATCTTGAGTAAGTTTTCCAGCCTGCATACTGAGGTATAAAGATTCATGTTTTTTTTTAATATATATATATATATATATGAAGGGTCGGCTTGGCTCAGCGGTAAGCTTGCTTGCCGTGATGTGTCAGGTCGCGGGTTCGAATCAGCCTCTCTACAAAAAGTAGGGGAAAGACTGCCTAGAGTATTCCCTTCCCCAGACACTCACGAAGTGGGAATTTGAACTGGGTCGGCCCTTTATATATATATATATATATATATATATATATATATATATATATATATATATATATATATATATATATATAAAGATTCAGTAGTTACGGAGTAATTTCTATTTGTGTGCTTTTCAAAAATTGATATTTACAAAATTGTATGTTATCATCTTTATCAGAATCTTAATCCCCATTTTTGTCATCTTTGTTTGATTTACCCTTATTTCATTGTAACGGAAAAATGTACATTTGTATTGATATTCTCTCAGCAAGCCCATTTGCTGCATAAATATTATTGTGCAAGTATGGTTAGTTAAGTCTGTTCACTTGAGTTGCGAATTCAAATTCCGGATATACAACTATGTTAAAAACTTTGGTAAGGAAAGCTTTATTGTCCGTATGTACTATCTCACTTGACCGAATTAGTTAATTAATTGATGAACTGATAGATAAATATCCAACAAAAAAAAGTACTCTCTCCCAATCAATTTTTTTTTTTTTTTTAATTTTCGGATATAAACTCTAATAAAGATTTTTAGTGTGTGGGGTATTGTTCTCTAATAATTTATAAAATATGTATTTTTCAACCACCTTATTTTCGTTTTCAAAATCTTTATAATTAAAGTGTTAAAAATAAGGGAAATAATTATCTTATATTGCATAAGATAATTATCTTATGCAATAGATACAAGGTAGTGGGGTCCATTACTTTTAAAAAGAAAAAATAAAAAGATAGTAGATCTCACTATCTTATTTCTATTGCATAAGATAATTATCTTATGTAACATAAGATAAATAGAACCCTAAAAATAATATACATATCATTTTTTCGGTGAATAACTTATTATATTTTTTCATTAGAGAACAATATATACAATAAATACCTAAAATTCTTTCAGGGGCGTTTGATAGAGGAGAAATTTTTTTTTCCCCAAGAATTATGATTACCAATAATATGCTGAGAAAATTAATTTTCCGGAAATGTGACAAAAAAACTGTTTGGTGGGAAAAAATATTACTAGAAATACTTGTTCAAATTTACTTATTCTATATTTGATTGATTGTTAAATATTAATAGGAATGTCAAATATTCCCAACATCCAGGATTCCAAGAGTATTACCAGGAGGGTGGTATTCTTGAATGTTATTTTGATATATAATTTGTTCACAAATCAGAATCTTGGTAGATTCACGGTAAAATTTTCAAAAATCTTATATAAATGTGGATAAATATATTTTTCAATATCAATTTTTCGAAAATTCAAAAAAAAAATCCGTACCAAACGCCCCTCATACGAATCTTGTCCATTTAATTTTTTGTTAGTGCTGTGATCGTTGAGAAACTGTTTATCTATACAGCCATATATACCCTTTTTATTTTCTACTGCAAGCTAATTTCACTTAACATTTATTTGCATGGATTTATAACATTCGATACTCCCAGAGTTACAAAAAAATTATAAGCACTTAGACTTCATTTTAAACGTTTTAGGACTATAAAAAAAAAAGCTTCTTGATGTAAAGTGAAGGCAGCTCCGAGTAGGGGTGTTAAATGACCGAGTCGAGCCGAGCTTTGGTCTTAACGAACCAAACCTGTATTTAAACGTGTCAGACTGGTCTTAGCCCGTTACCTGTTAGGAATATAATATTGGCCTGTGGCCTGATTTATTTACAAAAATTAAAAGTTTGCGTGAAATTTGTCTTAGCATGTTAAAAAATAAAAATAAGAGAACAAATTCCACAAAAAAATAATTTCCAAATAGAAACTTTATCTTCCAGTTTGCAGCATTAATTTACAAAGTCTACAATAAATAAATAAAAATTAAAATGAGAGAAGGTAGATAACAGGTTATATTATTTTTGCTCATTGTAAAAAAAAGTGCCAACAAAAAAGAAAAAATAAAAAATAAATTGACACAAACGAGCAGTGCACAGTGGAACGAATGAGTTTTTTGGGTGAAATGGAGTGAGGAGAAAGAGAGAACTATTACAAGTAGTATAAAAATATAAAATAAAAATATAAAATAATATACTAAGCCAGCCTGAGAGGCTTTAAGGCTGAGCTTTTGAATTGGAGCCTGAGGCCTTTTAATTAAACAAGCTATTATACAAGTTCAAACTTGGTGCAAACAATAAATTTTAGACATGTAAACTCAAGTCTTCACGAGTCGAACCAAAGACCCCTGGTCTGTTTAGCATGCGAGTACAGTAATATACGGTTTACAAATTCTGCTTATTTTAATGGCTAATTGTTAATGGGTTATATATGTTACTTGTTTGTTCCTGCACACACAATATGTAAACTTCACCGTTTAACTTTCTTTCGATATTGATGGTACTCTTTTATGGTCATATAGACAAAGCAATCAAATTACTACGGTGGAGGATGAGAGAAATACACATTGTTTATTAAAAAGGAAATGTATTACAGATATATTTCGAATGATATAACACCACCCACCCCGAAATAAATGCAAGTGCTAGAGACTCTTCACTCCCATACAGAAGGCAAAATGTGGCAAACCAAAAATCCTGTAATTAACTTAGAATTGGAAAATCAAAAGGTGCACAAGGAAGGAAAAAAATTGGGAAGGAATCCGAAAACGTTCACAATAATCAACACTTAGGGAGATCAGCCGGTGGAGGAGGCAACTTCTGATTAGGGAGCTTCCCATCCTCAACAATCCAAGCCATCCTCAACCCCCAACTAAGGTGGACATCAAAGTGGCAGTGCATCAGCCATACACCTGTTTTCAGCCATATATTCAATTAATTATCAATTTGAATGGTGTGCAAATCAAAAATATAAAAAATAAAGAAAAATTGAATGATGTGCAAGCAAAAATCAAAAGTTAAATTAAAGGGCAAGTCTCTACCTCATTTATAATTGAAAGGTTATTTATGCCTTTATATTGGCGATATAGTCTTTTTACAAATATACAATGTAAGATTGCGTATGATTGTTCTCACCTTTACTTTCAGTTTAATGGGAAGTGTTGTGCAAGTATAAATCACAAGTTAAAAGTCTAAATAATTTTTTTTAGATACCAAATATTATCTAAACTCCTAACGGACCCCATTAATTTGATATCGAGTTTGAATCTCTTCACCTTTTTTCAAAATTTAAAATTCTCAAAAATTTAACTTACTAATTTTGTGTAGGTCAAATCCTAAAAAATTTATACCAAAAAAAAAAAAAAAATCCTAAAATTTAACCAGCCTTTAGACCAACAATTAATAAAGGAAAAAATATGTGTCATTTTACGGATGTAAAGTTGTATCATCTTAAGTGAGAGAAAGAGATAGATCATGGAGGAAATGGAGTGGACAAAAAAATAAAGATGTGCGTCTCATCTCTTTGTGGGAGTAAAATGACACAAGTTGTATCATTTAAAAGGACAAAAACAAACACTTTCCTCATTAATAAAGGAAGAAAAATGTGTGTCATTTTAAATGAGGTAAAATTGTGTCATTTGGTTGATTTTTCCTTGGTTTGTAATTCTCGTAGGATGTTTTTAAACTGAGTTGTGCTTGGGGCTTTTAGCTCCTCTTTATTTACCAAAAAAAAAGTTGTGACATTCTAAGTGAGAGAAATAGATAGAGGGGAGAGAGTGGACAAAAATAAATAAATATGTGGGTCCCACCCCTTTCTGAGATTAAAATGATATAAGTTGTGTCATTTAAAAGTAGAAAGAATTTTTCTTAATAAAAAGTCTACTTAATTTTTAGTTTATGTTATGCTCTATTAAGTGATCAAAATAAATAAAGAAGAATAACTTTTGAGATTGAATCACTAACCTGGGTTATCAGCAAGGAATCGTATAGCAACCCAACCACCAGAGGGCACACCAACAGTGTTCCTCTCAACGGGGTCAACAAGATTGAATTTTGCAGGGTCAGTATTAGGATTAAAGTTCCCAAAACCTTGACCCACAACATAGAAATTGAACCCATGAAGGTGCAAAGGATGGCTCTCAGCTCCCAAAATGCTCGTGTCCTGCATCACAACCTGCACGCGTGTATTATAAGGTATAACCACTGTCTTGGTTCCATTACTGACCCTCGTGTTGTTTGGTGGAGTCCCCGTATAGTTGAATGGCCTTAGTGGTACAACTGGGAAATCCGTTGTATAAACACCATTATTAGCCTGCCCCAAAAAATGTTGTTGGAGAATTGCAACGGAAGGTAGAGCAAATGATATGTTGTTAATGGAAGCTGCAAATTTTGAACTATTATTTGGTCCTTGGCATGTTTGGTTTTTTGGGCATGGATTTGTCCCAAGTCCCACCGTGAAGAAAAAACTCTTGTCAACATTTTGAGGCACTTTCGCGGGGTGCTTGAAGCTATTCAAGCTGCGAAATTTGCTGCTGAAATTTGCAACGAAGGAAGTGGCGTTGATGGCTGGAAGCGTTGGTTTCAAAGGGGTTGAAGAGTTATGATCATGTGGTGTTGTTGGTTTCTCGTACTCTAGAATGCCAGCTACTGTGGAATTGTCGAAAGTGCCCATCCCTGTGAAATATGGCCTCGCTAGCATGAAGAAAGTGGAGTTTGGGTACTCTGGTTTTGTCTTTAACAAAACATTTGTGGTTTGTCCTGGCGCGATAACGATTATCTCTGACGCGAAAGGTTTAACGTAAGAAGCATCAGCTTCAACAGTAACCAAGGTGTGGTTTGCTATGCTGAAAAATAATTCATCGTTGAGTGCAGCGTTGATCAAACGAAGTAGATATGTCTTCCCTGGTTTCACCTTTAACTTGTATGTATCTGTTGATGTTCCACATTTAACATCATCAAAACCAATTAATTCATTATTAGTAATAATAACATGGGTTTGGCAAATTTCATTTAAAAAATACATAAGTTGTGTGCTTTCATTAGGGATTAAAGTTGAACTGGGTTTTTGAAGAGAGAAAGAGATATATAAAGGAGGAGAGAGAGAGTTGACAAAAAAATAAAGGTGTGGGTCCCACTTCAGAGTGAAAGAATATAAGTTATGTCATTTAAAATGATAAACACATTTCCCTTTAAAAAGACATGTTTTCAGTAGCGTTCTGCATGGGTCGAACCGAATCGGATTTTTTGAAAAAACCGAACCGAATTGGTTTAAATGGTTCGGTTTGAAACCGGTTCTGAACCGGTTGGGGTCGACCCTCTTTTGAAAAAAAAAATCAAAAATTTAAAGATAAAGTTATAAAAATCAATTTAGTTCGATTTGAAAATGGTTCGATTCGGTTCTTATACCGGTTTGATTCTTAAACCAGTTCTAAAAACCGGTTCAGTTCATGAACTAGTCCTTTAAAAACCGGTTCGGTTCATGAACTGGTTTTTAAAAATCGGTTATTTTATTGGGCGGTTCAGTTCGGTTCAGTTCTGTTTTTTGGTTATTTTGCACACCTCTAACTTTCAGTGACTTACACAAAGTATGACAAGTCATACTTTGTGTAATTCTAAAAAAAGCTTTTCAGATTTACACGAAATATGACATTTCCCTACTAACATATACTCCTTTTACCCGTTAGTAAAATTTTTTTTTTTAAAAAAAAAAATGAGGGTTTTTGTTAAAAGTTGCTTCAACAAGGTGTGTACCGTTATTGGAGCAATTGTAGAGGGGCCCAGGAAATCCGTTAATGGTGTAGGCATCAGAGACATTTGGGCCAGCCCCTGTCTGAAGGGCTTGTGCAATAACAGCCTCAGGATCCACGTTCCACCACTCACCTATATATATACTCAATTATGAAAGCTAAGATCAGAAAATCCTTTAATAATATAAAGAAATTAAAATAAAGATATCATTGTGTGTATTGAATGTTGATTATTGAGCATTATACCAAAGAGGATGGGGACTTGTTTGTAGGGTTTGTCAAAAGGGTAAGATTCGTTGCGGCGAGGGAGGAGGATTAGAGGTCCATAAAGTGTAGCTCTTAACCATGAGATGTGAGCATGCCAGAAAAGTGTTCCTCTTTGCCCAACGATTGTGAAATTGTAGACATAACTCTTTCCGGTTTGAATGGGGCATTGAGTTATGTAAGATGGCCCATCTGACCATCCACTCCGAAGCTGTCTCACTCCATGCCTGTTTTTTATGTCAATACTCAAAAGCATACGTTAGTTACTATATATAGCCACACAATAATCCATTGCATGCATGGACATCCTATAGCTGTATTGTATAAGGGAAAAACTATTCTCATGTTACATGAGATAGATTTTCTCTCCTACACACTCTTCGATAACTGTGCCACATTTTTCTTTTATTTTTCAGGTGATGGAGCCTACAAATTTATCTCTATGACATGAGATTAATAAAACCGATTGTATAATATATATGATTTGTTGTTTTGTAGACTTGTACTTTGGGGTTAAGAATAATTAACACAAAATCATTAGTTAAGAAAATTATTAATTAGTTCATACCAGTGAATGCTGATATTGTTTGGAACATGGTTAACCACCTTAACCAATAACCTGTCCCCTTCCCTTGCAACAACACGGGGTCCAGGGAACTTCCCGTTCACGGTAATCATGCTCTTTGTGTGGCACAACCTCGTAACGTTTTTCAGCCTTACCTGCAAAAGTAATATAAAAAAATATATACATAACACTTCTTAGCACTTTTTTTTTTCTGCACAAAGGAGTACAAATTAATTAGTAGGTATTTAGGCTAATTTTATTTAGTTGCATTAAGTGGCGGTGTTAATTGTAGTGATCATAATCATTTGAGAGAAAAAAAAAAAAAAACTACGGGAATGGATCCTCTCGTGTGGAAAAGTGGTCGGTCATGTTATTTCATCACAACCACTCATTGATTGTGAGATAAGAGAGAAGAGAAAAGTGTATAATATTGTAGTGATCATAGTCATTTGAAAGGGAAAAAAACTACGGATAGTGAACTTGTCAGAATGGTGTGGGAGAGGGTGTGTCCTTAAAGTGTGAAGTATTTCAATATAGCAATGACCAAAGAGTTAATAGAACTACATCTCTTGGAAGTCACCATTAAACCTAAGGTGAGATTCAAGAGGGAATGAATGGATACGGTTATTGCTGGTGATAGGTGAATTCTGCAGAGTTTCAACAAGGAGAATATAAAATAGAGCTCAAATCCCTCCTCATAAGAGGAGTATGGTATTTATAGGGTGAATAAGATTCTCCCAGCGTGTGGGAAATGCAATGTCATAACGGCTTATGTGACCCGCACTAAGGTGTGAAATTGTTGGAGAATAATAGATAATGCGTACATCGAACTTGTAGTGCCTTGTAACACCTCCACCATGCTTTGAAGTAGCCAGAGTAACTTCAGGAAAGAGATAGAGAAAACTAGTGGCAAAGAGGAAGGACACAAAAAGTGCCCGTGATGAAGGAAAAGTGGAAATCATTTTGTTCTCCATCAATATTAATCTATGTTTCTGGCCACAGTCAGTGAGTAAGGTAAGAGTGATAAGAGGATTGGTCACAACAACTGCATGCGGGACTTGCTTTATTTATATACAAGAAAAAATTATAAACTAATGTTCGGTCAAATAGGTTTCTCGGTGTATACATGTTTCAGAACGAAGCATAGCCGGGACAGGATTGATATTTACCTACTTCGTATGGTCCCATTTTCTTATACTTTGGAGTTCACCCAACGTTAATTATGTTGTCTCAGTTACGTACCCTTGTCCTTACTCCCCAATTACAAGTTTCTTTTCCATGTGCACCCACATCTGCTATTAAGACGTTTATTTTAATAAATATGAACGACCTCCTTGAAAATAAAAACAAATGCATTTAATTCAAAAGTGAAACCACAAACAAATCGTTGACACGTGTAAATAACGTAGGTGATACCATTTTAATGGTATTTGAATTTGTGTCATGTTATCATGTTTGGAAATTCAATGGACGCCTAATATTTAGAAGGGTTTTATAATTCTCATTTAACATGAATTGAAACTTGCCTACACATCCTTCGATTTTCGTGCCAACATGGGTTCTACACATAATTTTTTCTAACATACGGATTTCACATACTTTTTGTCTCTACAAAATGAGAATTTAATTCTAATGTTGAATGAAAAATATAAAACCCATATTATAATCCAGATATGGGTTTTGCAATAGGGAAAGGTTAGGTTTATAAATTTTTATTATTATTTTTACAATCTTAATTATGTATTTCGGAGAATATAATATATTTTTTGGGAAAAGTACTTCTCCAGTGAAATTATCTCAAGTGAACTCAAAATAATGTTGTTTTGAGATTACAAGATTAAAAAATTATAATGATAAAGATTAATATAATCATGTAATATATTAGAATTACAAAAATATCTTTATTTAATAACGTCGTTTTGGACTCACCGGATATAATTTATCTCCATTGACTAAAGAAATTATTTACCCATATTTTTTTATTTACAATTCTTATAACTGTATTTTGGAAAATACAAATACTTAAATTATTTACCCATATTTTTTTTTATTTACAATTCTTACAACTGTATTTCGGAAAATACAAATACTTGAGAGTTTACTCTTAAAGTACATAATTAAAATTGTAAAAGTTGTAAAAAAAAAAAATTATTAACTTAACCTGCCCATTTGCGATAAGCAATGATTATGTGATTTTGCAGCCAATAAAATTATGTTTGGAACGTCAAATTCAAATTTGCTTTTCCAACCAATAAAACTAATGAGTTTGAGAGTAGTAATCATAATGTATTTCAAGCTTTACAATGTTAATCGTGGGAATTTGTTGGAATTACATAACAGTGAAAAGCGTAAACTCAGTGCAGAGATATTCTGTTGTAGATTTATGGGTTTAACAAAATGATAATTTGCAGAGACTAAGCCATTTTTACATGTAGTTAAATTCGTTTAAGGGGAAAATGGAAAAACAGAATATAAAAAAAAAGGCATTTTTCACATCAACTGTTAAGACTTGCCAACCAAGCATATCTCAGATTGCTACACTTACAATTTCAAGATGCTTCTCAAAAACTCACTTAGCTAAAGTCACATTAATCATCTCGTTTTCGTGAAAGACTTAATTGGGTATACCTGGTTGGTGATTGCACCCTTCTCAACTAAATAGCCGTAAGTAAGTAAGTCAGAGCCAAAAAGAAGGAGAATGACATTTGATCCACCTTTTCTTCTAGCGAGGAAAACAGGGGATTAATCAATAAAATAGTAAGATTAATTACAAAGCCAAATTAATCAAAGCAACATATTGACAACAATCTACGAACTGTGATATAAATTGGGCTTGAAAAATTCGTTTTGTTTAATTTGCCCGTAATCCAGTAATCCAGCTTCTGTTAGAAATTAGCGCTTGGAATCTTTGGTTAATTTGCCCATTTGGGTAACTCAATATTGCAAGATTCGCTTCCGTCATTCGATGCAAGGGGGAAAAAAAATCTTTTTATTGTTTCGAACGCAACACAACAGGCGAAAAATGAAAACATTTAGGAGGAAACTTCGTGAGAGACCAAGTATTTTTTATTTATTTTTTGGTATAAAGAGACCAAGTATTTTACGTATTATATAGTTGCAACTAACCGCGATGGCATATGTATTACTAACCCAAATCTTTGTTAAATTCTTATATATCAAAAGTCGTGACACTAAATATTGTCTACGTAACATATACAGGCCAAGCCAGGACTACACAACATAAATCAATAAAACATAAATTGAATATTATTTTTAATATCATGAAATATGTAACTTAATGTTATATATATAGGTTTAACAATTTATGAATAGTTTATATTATAAAGATTAGAGGGTGCGTGTGTGTATATACATATATGGATCTCTGACATTTTAAAGGATATAAGTTGTGTCCTTTTAGTGACTTATACAAAGTCTAACCGGCCATACTTTGTGTAAGTCTGAAAAGTTGCTCTCTTATTTTTTCACTTTGCACGTCAGTTATATGACTAGGGAGAGAAAAAAAAAAACTTTTCAAGTCATACTTTGTATAAATCAACTAAAAGTACATCTTGTATCCTTTAAAATGATTATTATTTTTCCATATATATATATATATATATATATATATAGGAGGGGTATTCTTATTACCAAAATTTTCTACTACTAACTTACTACCTATATAATCACAATTGAATCAATATTTTCTCTTTTTTTTTTTAATTTTTTTTTAATATTTTCTCTCTTTGATTCAATAGTGATTAGATAGGTGGTAAGTTAGTAGTAGAAAATTTTGGTAGTAAGAATATCCTCCCTTATATATATATATATATATATATATATATATATATATATATATATATATATATATATATGGGATTATATCCCTTATGTGGGAGGAATCAAACTTGTTGTAATGTTAAGAAAATGACAAGGTATATAATATTAAAAAAAAAATAAGAAAGCACTTTATTCAATAAAGTAGTCTTGTCCTTTTTAAACATGACAAAAAAGTTGGTTCTTATAACATATGGAATGGTGATTAATGAAGGGTGTTTATGAAGGGTGATTAATGAAAGGTGTTTATGTAATTCTAGGTGAATTAATAAAGGGTGTTATTGTAATTTTATTTATTTTTATATCATATACATCTTACTGAAACACCCTTCATTAATTCACCTAAGATTACATAAATCCCCTTCATTAATCAAAACGACGTAGTTTTAGGAACTAGCTGGAGATAAACTTATCTCAAGCTGCTTGAGAAATGTTTACCCCATATATATATATATATATATATATATATATATATATATATATATATATATATATATATATAGGGAAAAACATCAAATTGAGATAAGCTTAATGTAACCCCAAAACTACGTCGTTTTGATTAATGAAGGGTGTTTATGTAATTTTAGGTGAATTAATGAAGGGTGTTTTTGTAATTTTATTTATTTTTATATCATATACATTTTACTGAAACACCCTTCATTAATTCACCTAAAATTACATAAACACCCTTCATTAATCAAAACGACGTAGTTTTGGGGCTAGCTTGAGATAAACTTATCTCAAGCTGCTTGAGAAATGTTTACCCCATATATATATATATATATATATATATATATATATATATATATATATATATATATATATATATATATATATATATATATATATATATATATATATCTGAACCACGGGACTCGCTCTCATTGTTCCCCCACTTTCCCAACCTTATCCTAAATTTGCACACAGGACATGTTGCCTGAGCCATATATGGATCAATGCAGTTGGCATCATTGTTGTTAAAGCCTCGTTCCAACTCGTACAAACGTCCGTTTTTTATGTTTTCTGGGACAAAAACATTTCAGAACGGTGGTAGAAACGGAAATGGGGTTGAAACGGTTGAAACGCCGAGTTGACTCGGTAAACTCGGTTGACTCGACGAGTTTACCGAGTTGACTCACTGGAGAAGAAAAAACCCAGAAACATAGGGTATTTTGGGATGATTCCCCCAACTCAAAAGTGCTACGCAGAGGGTGGTGGCTGGCGTTTTGAGGCGGTTCAAGATGGTGCCCGCAGTGGCAGAAAGGGTGGAGCCCAAACTTCATTACCTTCGTAATTTCGCAAATGGAAGGTGGGTTCCTTGTGAGGATCAAGGAAAGGCTTGCTTGAAGGTAGAAAAACGATGAGGGGATGAATAGATTATGATCTTAACCATTTATTCCTTTAGAAGGGAATGGATGGTTGTCATTTGTTTGCAGTTGTCGCAGCACACGAATCAATAACGTAGCGTGTGGAGTAGTAGGGAGTGTTCAATGACAATCGTTGATTTAATAATGATGGAAAGTTGAGATTGAATTAAATAGAATGATGCGGATCTATGAATTCTCGTGCGGAAAAATAAAAAGAAATTTTGATTTTTTGGCTACTTTAGAAAATGGGAGCTCAAGAGTCAAATGCCAAAAAACTGGGCTTTGGTTTGAACCCGTTTCCCAAAACCTCAAATATGACTCAAATCATTCACTCGTTTGTAGGTGAAATAGATAAAAATATTAACTAAATAAATAATTCTAATAAATAAACAATTCTAATTTTTTCAAGCCCATCATTCTAATAATCTCCTTGATTATTAAATAAAAATATTAAGCATTAAAATGTTTTTAAAATACTAAAATAATTATTTTCTTGGACTTAAATTTGTGATGATTTATGTATTCATGTATTTTGATTTTATATATATTGGATTTATTTATTTATTTTTGTATATAATAAACTCTTACGTTTCGTTTACGTTTTAAGATTTTACATTTCTACTTACCCCTATCGTTTCTACGTAGACTCTACGTTTTAACAACATTGGTTGGCATGAAGCTCGATGAAAAGAAAGAAGTAAATCGATCATTTATGCGTAGTAATATAACCACCATTTGCAGCATTAAGTAATATTAAACTATGAGTTAAGCGAAGGAGGAAATGAGTTGAACCGAAGTAATCATACTTTAATTAAACAACAACGTTAACAGATTTCAAAAATGAATCAAGGTTGGTTAAAAGCAGTAAGATGATCTAGGTATTGTTATTTCTTAGGTAGGTACATCGGATAGTTGTTGTTTGGTGAAATATTAGCTTTCAGTCTTGACCAATTAAAAAGGTAGCAGAGCCTGACCAAAACACAAGTAGAAACAATGAGACACATTGACAGTGTTATGCAGGAGATATGGAGAATTATTCCCCCAACATATTAAAAAAAACTTGGATTAGCAACCCCCATATGCTTGAGCTCAACTACTAAAGTTCATGGATTTGACCAGAATATGACGATAAAACTAAGGAACCGATAGCTCTATATTTGGAGATGGCATTTAATTATCACAAAATAAACCTAATGCTTGGAGAGACTATTGCTAAATAATTTAAAAAAATAATAATAATAAAGAAAGCAAAAGGTAGGCGGTGGACGAACCTGATGCAAGCATGGCAAGGTAAGCACAAGTGCCCCCCTCTTAACGGAACACTAATCAAAACGTGAATGTTCATCAAGTTTTTTAATTCAAATGTCACACGAGCGGTGTTACTTTTCAATATGTCATCTGGGCAAGTTAATTCAGCACGATAACGAACTCAGTTTGCTGACGTGTCACGTTTTTAGTGGACACCAGTGCCAAGTTCGTAGCGAACTTGGTGTCCACCAGAAACGTGACACGTCACAAACTGAATTCGTTAGAGTGCCCAGTGAACTTGTCCACGTGGCATATTGGGAAATAACATTGTTCGCGTGGCATTTGGGTAAAAAACTTGATAAACAGTGGCAGTGGCATTTTGGTTACTGTTCACCTCTTAACTTGGTCCAAAAATATAGTACATGTCAGCTAGGGTTGGCAAAACGGGCCAACCAGGCCCGACCCAACCCAACCCAACCCGATCCAAGTCGGGTTAGGGTTGGCTCGCGGGTTGGCTAAAAAATATGGCTTGTGGGTTGGCTTGAATAAATAGCTCGCGGGTTGGGTCGAAAATTGGCTCGCGGGTTGGCTCGAAAATTGCTCGCAGGTTGGCTCGTTTTCAACCTATTTAAATGACCCTGTAATATTAATGCACCAGCTATGTGGCTTCCATTAGCTTAAACAAAGGGTTACAAAATAAGAAATAAAAGCAAAATATTTTAATTTTGAATTTTTTTCACAACAAATTTGCATCAACATCAAGAAACAATCAGAACCACTTACTACCAAGTAGGTAAGATATTTGAACCAAACAGAGCCAACACAGCCTAACAATTTAAAAATAGTAGGGATGTGAGAAGATTAGGGACTTAGGTTTAGAGAAGAAAGAAAAATGATATGTGAGTTTTGTCCATTTTTTTTTTTTGGTATAACCCGAAGGTATCTCCATTCAACCTCCTACAGTCACATTGCCCTCGGGGTACGGCCCTGTAGGCTAGCCCCTCATTGGAACAGCGAGTGCATTTAGTTTCGCTACCGGAGGAAGGATGGGACTAATCCCCCAACCGAGAAGGAGATACTTTCCTCCTCTGGCCCCCAAAGATTTTCCAAGAATTTGCTTGAGGCAGGGTTTGAACCCCTGATTCAAGCAAACCCTTGGGAGCTCAGTTGCCAACTGAGTTTTGTCCATTTTTGTATATTACATTTTGTATTTTTATTAATAAAAAAAAACTCAACCCGCGATCTGCCTCGTTTGACCCGCGTGTTGGCTCATTTTTTCACGGGTTGGAACGAGCCGGATTGACAGATCATTTTTGCCAACTCAACCGGGCTCATTTTTTGGCGGGTCACGGGCCAACCCAACGGACAACCCTAATGTCAGCTCATCTTCTGCACCTTTGATACTCCCCTCTGTTTAATCTGAGTCTTGTTTAATCTGATCGAAACATTGGTGAAAGAAACTAGGGGAGCCATTGATCCCCGACTTTTTGGAAAAAGTATAGAAAATAGTCATTTTATTAAATTATACAAAGATACCATAATCAACATGCATTACAAGAATCATATATCAAGAAGCATTTTTTACCCCTCAGAAGCATATCACAGAAGAGAACATTATATCAGGACTAACTATCATATAATTTGCAATCTATATGTCAGGGAATTGCCTAAAATATTTGTGACAGGCAGTAACATCACATGGACCACCAGTCTTGCATAGAGCAAACAACCAAGAGTAGAAGCAAGTAATGACATTGAAATAAATTATTATTATCAAGAAACACCTTCATAACTCAAATAACCTAGTGAAAATAAACAAAACAAAAGCAGAGACAGAGATAATAGAGATATTTAATTATTTATCTCAGCTGCACCCGAAGAGGATGCCAACCCGGTTGAGTCATCTCTGTTAACATAAACAAATTGTGTCATCTTATTTATCCTGGTTTAGCACTTCTTACATAAATGCAGACACACGCAAAGGAGAGCAACAGTGACCAAAGTGCCACTGTTCATCAATTTTTTTACCTAAATGCCACGCGAACAGTCTTATTTCCCAATCTGCCACGGGGATAAGTTCGCTACCCGATGTAGCGAACTCGGCTTGCTGACGTGTCACTGGATAGCGAACTCGGTTCGCTATTCAGAAACGTGACACTTTGGTCACTGTTACCAAAGGAGAAAACTAACCCTGCTAACCTGCTTTAAGCACCTTAAGAAATTTCCATAAAAAAGAAACAGACTATTGGGTGCATTTCTCTCAAGAAACTTTCATTAATATTGTTTCCTAAGCAATGCTATAATAACGCAACCTCTTTCTCGCAAATGGTCAACTAGTAAACAATGCACGTCAATCAGTCCTTCAGGATCATCATTCTATTACCCAGTGATCATGTTTCTCGTCCATGATATTTAATTTACCACAAATTTAGGGTGGAAATTAGCACCGAATACTTAATTTTCTAATTTGAGTCACTACTGATGGTTTCTGCATTATATTCCAACAAGTTTTCAATATACAACATTAGCAACAATTTTGGGCACAAATTCAAAAAATCTGGCAAAACCAACCTCAGCAGCATCACTGAGGCATTACTATTTGTGCAGGGGAAAAAAAAATTATAGTCCAAATTCCATGGTTCTATTAGACAAAATACGGGGACTTTAGAATCATCCATCACTAGTGTAAAGAACCAATTCAATCTAAAAGCTTAAGCTAATGGATGAAGGTGGACTAGGCTTGAAGGTGGACAATACACAGACCCACCTACCTATGTTAAGAAAATTCCACAAGAGAAAGTGGGGGCACGTGAAGATCAAACCCGGGACACGAGACTCTGATACCATGTAAAGAACCGAATCAACCCAAAATCTTAAGCTTGTAGGTGAGGGCTTTTTAATGGTTTATACTATTCTCTAACAACTACCAACAATTCAGCAGTTAGTGCCACCTCAAGAACAGCAAAATAGGGTGGACTGACCCTCCAAACAGTGTCCTGCAGGAAAAGAAAAATAGAAACCAAAAATGCACACATACACAGCAAGTCTTTCTTATGATTTATTGACTTTACTATTTTTAAGAAATTATCACAACTCACATTGTTGGGACTGGAACATTATATTTGTGAATAGGCAAGGAATTTATCTCTTCCTCGGTCATTGAGCAAGTACTAGAAGCAGTATCAGAGTCCAGAGCTCTCAAAGTGTCATAATATGTTGCATGATGAGATGAAGGAAAAAGCTTATGAATAATGATATTCATATTTGAACAAAAATAAAGCTACACAAGCCTTTACATGCTTTTGGAATCCATTTTGAGCGTTTTCATCTTAAAGAGGATACCAAAATACATATTCAAAAGTGCAACTCAGAAACATAATACCTAGCTAATCCAATTCACGGTCAAGAAGTGCAAGCTGAAGTCTAAGTCCCTTTAATAGTCAATGGCTTGAGGATAGGCACCCTCTAGCGCGCTTCCCAGGTATTTTTCTCATTCATTAGCGCTCTAAAGGGGTTGGCTACTGCCTCCTCTGTTTTGAGCGCGCTATGGCTGCACCAATATGGTATAGTCCGACATTAGGCATACTAGGCACGAATAAATCTTTGGTGCTAGTGTAGCACCTACATTCAGTACATCTCACTAATGAGAGCATTACAGATCAGAGGAGAGAAAACAAATTTGGCAGAAAAAAGAGAATCTTAACTTACATGTTATATTTCTATTGGTAGGATGTACTGAATCTTTGGTACAATAGTAGTACCAAAGATTTATTCCCAACACACGGGATCACCTGCGAGGCTATCCTTGCCCACCAATAAGAATGAATACCATCACACCAAGGCGGTGTGGTCAAGACACTCAATTACTATATATATAGAGGCACTAACTTAGGTAGGATTATATTTCCATTTAGACTTCATCACATAAGATATATACTAACTTAAGCATCCGAATGCCTTTCAGGTATCTCCCCACACGCTCTCCAATTAATACCAAGAACTAATGTTGTTCTCTCCATCTTGGAGTGCATCTTGCTGCTATAAGTATTAAATATCTGATTACTGAGTTAATACATGAAAGCTGAATAGGTAGGAGTGAAATCATCATTAACCGGTACTATCTTTGGAATGGAATTAAAACCTTAATCATGGATCACTCCAAAATAAAATACTTGTAGTGCATCAAAAAAATAATTATCTCATTACCATAGGCAGGAAGGGAGGTTAATGTACTGTACGTATTAAATATCTGATCACTTTAGGGGGTAAGCGAGGTTATTGTGGGGGGTAGCTAGTGTATGTATTAAATATCTGATTACCATAGCAGGGAAGGGAGGTTAATGTGGGTAGATATACTGGAAACAAGTAATTAATTACCGTCGAATTGTGTATTAAATAATAAACATCTGATTCAGATTCCTTACTCGGAAAGCACTAATTAGCTACTGTAAGTGGCTATCAACTGTTCATTAAATGTATACTTAGTGATGTAGATATGCAATTTTCCAATGATGTTAAAATTGAAATTTTAAGTAAAATTGAAAGGGGATTAAAAAAATCATAAAATGTAAAATTATAATGTAAAAAAATCATAAAAATATAAAAAAAAATTAGAATATTGATAAAATCGTTTTGATCGAGAAAAAAATCATAAAATCATAATAATAAATCGAGATTTTAAAAACCATGCTTATTTCACTACCCTTCGAACCGAATTTTTTGAAAAATCGAACCGAATTGGTTTAAATGATTCGGTTCGGAACCGGTTCAAAACTGGTTCGGGTCGACACTCTTTTGAAAAGAAAAAAAATAAAAAAATTTAATTCTAAAAATAAAGTTATAAAAATCAATTTTATTTGGTTTGAAAACGGTTCGGTTCAGTTCAAAATGGTTCGATTCAGTTCGAAAACGAAAACGATTCGGTTCAAAATGGTTCGATTCAGTTCGAAAACGAAAACGATTTGATTCGGTTCATGAACCGATTTTTAAAAATTGATTTGGTTCATGAACCGATTTTTAAAAACTAATTCGGTTCATGAACCGATTTTTAAAAACTGATTATTTTAAGAACGGTTCGGGTTCAGTTCAGTTTTTTGATTATTTTGCACACCCCTAATTACCTCGTGTTGTTTATTCTTCTTTTGGTTTGGTGGTCAGTGGTCCCCCAGTGAACGCAGCTTCCTGAATTCTTTTGGTTTGATTGGTTTGGAAGGTTTGCTGGTCATCTTCCTAAATCCAAAGATGAAAAGACCATTGCTTTCAAGGTCAAAAGTTTCGAATTGCGCTAGCCGAAAAGGAAATTGGCAAACTACAGAATACTTTGGGGAATTTTTTAACAATGTCAACAGTTGAAAAAACACAGCAACTAACGCAAAGAAGTGAAACTTTTATCAGAGCTACAGGGATTGAGCACAACCATCAGAATCAAAAGAGTGAAGAGATAAATAGATAAGCATAGAGAAAAGTAGCTTTATCTTTTGAGAACCAAGTCCCTAATTAAGTTGCTAGGGGACAAAAAAATAAAGGAATTCATCATATGCAGGATACAGACAGCTCTATCAAGCCAACATGACCATAATCTCAACAACAAATCATCATTAAACCAGCAGCTAAGCTCAAGAATAAAATGAAAGCCCCGAAATAGGACATAAATTTTTTGAAAAATTACAAATTTTTAGACGATTCATGATTACCCAGATAGAATAAAATTGTGCAACATAACAAACTCTTCCAAACCAATTTCAATGGATTAAACAGGAAAAAAATTCAGGAAAAGTGACTTGAGTATCATACTATCATCAGCACTGTCAGAACTTCACAATGCAAGTTGAGAGAGAGCATATCCAAAAACATAATGTTGAAAGAATTCTCATAAAAAAAATAAAATAACTGGATATAAAAAAATCAAAATATTAAGCAGCATTCTTCTTTCCCAAATTATGTCCAAGTCCACAGCCACAGCTAGTGCAAACTAGAAAATGCAAAAGCATATATGTTTGTTCTTGTTCCCCCAGCAACAAAAATCTTTCCCATTCCTCAAAGAGCAAAATTGCACCCTTCAGCGACCATTCCTAAAAGAACAAGCAAAACGTAGCTTCTATTGATTTGAATCGAACAGCAAGAGTCCCTCCATAGAGAGAGAGGGGAAAACTAGAGTTGCTAGTGACATGCTATTTACAGTAAGAATATCTTAACCGAAAGTGAAAAATATGAATTACTGTGCAAAATTGCTATGCCATGCCATGCCCAATCAATGATCCAAGATCGAAGTCCTGCTACGTCTCCGAGAGTTTCTACTGAATGCTGAACTCTCTATGCTACGGCTTCTACTCACAGAAGCATGTTCAGAACCAGAATTCGAAGAAGAAGATGACCTAGAACCAAGTCTTCCAAAGAATGAAAAGAAATTGCGAACAACTCTGCCAAATCCACGAGGTTCCCTAACCCTATAGGTTCTCACAGTCCTAGAAAATATTCTGGGAGCTTCATTTGTATTGAGCCCACCATCCATCTCCGTGTACACAACCGGCAATTGGCTCTCACCGGGTCTCGGGGCACCGGAAAATCTTCCAACGGCGAATCCCCCGCCGGGCAACCTCCATATCGTCAACCCGATCGCTTCCTCATTGATTTGCTCTGATACACTGTTTCCCAAAGGGTTAACATCCGAAGGCAATTCGTGACGGCACACTGGGCACGAGTTCCGCATCAAAAGCCATGGAAGAATGC
Source organism: Gastrolobium villosum (assembly GCA_032173675.1). NCBI lineage: Eukaryota > Viridiplantae > Streptophyta > Magnoliopsida > Fabales > Fabaceae > Gastrolobium > Gastrolobium villosum. The sequence goes on from JAVKPL010007373.1 coordinate 32,680, forward strand.
AATCCGGATGATAAACGTGCTTGCAGGGTAACTCACGCGCCTCCACGCCCAGCTCAAACGCTTCTATACAAACGGCACAGTGCGCGTCTGTACCCAAGTGCGCCTCACCGATCTCAACCATCGGCATCGCCTCGATCGCCGCCTTAGACGCCGGCGTATTCTCCGGACGTCCAAGACCATTCACCTCGATCTGTGAAAACTGCTCAAGCAACTGATCGAACCCGGACCCTAACAGGAACTCCGACACGGTCGGCGGCAGAGGACGGAGGCCAAATCCATCGCCGTCGTCGTAGTACAATTCGAAGGTGCTTGCTCCGTCGTGATCGGCGGCGGCGGCGTCCCCTGTTCGGCGGAGCAGGATGACGGGGTTAAAAGGGAAGCGGTTGGCGGCGTCGCGGGGTCTGCGGCTGAACCCTTGCCTCGTTGAGATGAGGCCATCGGGGAATGGAGTGAGACGGAGGTGGTGTGAGCGTTCAGACGCAGCGTGGATCTCTTCAACAAAACCGCTTTCGCAATGGGGGCATAGCCATAGGATGTTGTCATTGTCATGCCCCAACTGTTGAAAGAAACGGGTGCAGCTGTGGCACCAGTACAACGCCGTTCCGGGTTGTGGATCAGAATTCATGCTCCTTCGAGTTGATTGAGAGAGAGAAGAACTAGGAAGAAGAGATGAGGGTATGTGTGAATTTATAAGGGATTCGAGAAGAGAGTGTGTGTGTGAAATGAAATAAGAAACGTTTTGCGTGTTTTGCCACGCGTTTCTGACACAAGTTAAAACCAAACATGTAATAAGAAGGTACATGGCAATTTCTTACTTAATTGTATTTTCTTTTGAATTTGATTTGAAAAATGATAATCGTTCATTTTCATAAATTAACGGTTAAAATGTGGTCATAATATTATCATAATATTACTTGTGTGTCACAATATCCTATCCTATAAATAATAATCATTGATTGGCGAAAATTAACGGTTACGATGTGGTCGTAACATTATGCGTAACATTATTTGTGTGTCACAATATCTTATTCAATCATTTATTACGAATTAATAATTAATTAATGAGTTTGATTTGAAAAATGATAACCGTTAATTGGCGGAAATCAACAGTTAAGGTGTGGTCATAACATTGTACGTAACATTATTTGTGTATTACAATATCCTATCTCTATATATATATAGGTAAAATCATTTATGCAGTCATGTAAAATCCTATCCATATATATATATATATATATATATATATATATATATATATATATATATATATATATATATATATATATATATATATATATATAGTGACTGCACCTAAGGATTGGTGCAGTCATATAAAACTACGTCGTTTTATAATGTAAAAACATTAAATATGGGGAATAATAACCATACAAAGGAGGAAATAAATATAAAATTTTAAATTTGGGGAATCATAACCATACAAAGTTGGAAATAAATATAATATCTTTATTTTCTACAATTAATTTTAAATGCTAACTTCCTTTATCCCACCCAAAACGACGTAGTTTTTAGGTGATATATGCTTATATCACATTACAAATATTTTATATATATATATATATATATATATATATATATATATATATTGTGACACACAAATAATGTTACGCACAATGTTACGACCACATCGTAACTGTTGATTTCCGCCAATTAACGTTTATCATTTATTGTGAATTAATAATTAATTAATGAGTTTGATTTGAAAAATGATAACTGTTGATTGACGGAAATCAACGGTTAAGTTGTGGTTAGGATATTGTGACACACAAATAATGTTACGCACAATGTTATAACCACATCGTAACCGTTAATTTTCGCCAATCAACGGTTATCATTTATTGCGAATTAATAATTAATTAATGAGTTTTATTTGAAAAATGATAACCGTTGATTGCGAAAAACAACAGTTAAGATGTGGTTGTAACATTGTACGTAACATTATTTGTGTGTTACAATATTTTATCCCTATATATATATATATATATATATATATATATATATATATATATATATATATTAAGGGCTTATCATTTCTCAAGTTGCTTGAGATAATTTCATCTCCAGTTACTAAATCATAACCGTATAAAGATGAATCAACGGTGATAAAGGAAGAGGGAGAAAAAATGAATCATATCCATTCAAAGATGAATCAATTAATATAAGGAAATAAACAAACAAAATGACGCAATTTTGCGGTGGCCGGAGATAAATTTATCTCAATTTGCCGGAGAAATATTTTTCCCATATATTAAAATATTTTATAATGTAAAATTTATAATTTGATTCTTATAATTAAGGCTTTTTGACCGTGGTGATGTGAGTTTTAAAATGATTGACCGGAATGATCTCGAGGTGAAATGTATTGCTGGAATAGTGCATAACGACGCGGCTGTTTGATTGTAGTTTTGAGACGTGATACCATAAGAGTCACGTCCAGTCAGATTGCAGGAACGTATTATCGCAAGAGTCACGTCTCTTGCAATATAAGTTGCACAGTATGCGGTTGTGCACCCATCACCTATCATAAAGAACAAGACGCGGTACACAATGAGTCACGTTCCAGTCAGTCAGTTCGTTAAAACGCGGTAGATAGTGAAACATGTTCGAGTCACTCATAATATGCAATTGAATATAAAACAGTAATAATAACCATAAAAATTTTATGCAATTGAATATAAAACAGTAATAATAATAAATAATAGCAAATTATAAAAAATAAATTGGCTAACATAAGATTTTAAGTACCATAAAAATTTAATTATTCAAAAAGCCAATAACCATAACATATTCATAATAATAATAATTTTTTAAAATTTTTTATAATTTAAATATAATATATTTAACAACTTTAATAGAATAATTAATACAATATTAATAAGGGTTTTATAATAATTATGTTGTGGCTAAAGCACTATTTTAAAATTTTTGGTCAAAAGAATTACCCGGTTAAAGCTGATTGGATAAGTTTTTCTAAAGTAATGCAGTCAAACATGTCACCTATGCTGACGGGACTCGTGCCACGTAAGCAGTCCAATTACAGTAAAACTTCGGAAGGCCATAACTTGTGACTCTGGTATCCAAATCAGATGATTTTCTTTTTGATTTCACATAACTTTTCGAGATCTATGCAATGACATCTCATTTGACATATTTTATCTCCCACAAACATAGTTTGAATTTGTAACAATTGTACCACAATCACAATAATATTTATCCAGAAGATTTTCAAACTATGTTTGTGGGTGATAAAATATATCAAATGAGGTGTCATTGCATAAAATGTTGTGAGTGTAGGAAATTTTTTCTGGTCATGTTAAACTATAGATGATAAACCCTATTAATAAAATCTTATACGCATAATATAAAACAGTGTTAGGAGACAAGAAAATTAATAGGCTAATAACCTAAGATTTGTAGGAAAAAAAAAAAAGGACCAGTGAAGACACAAATTTTAATTATGCATTAAATATAAGCCCAATAACCATAACATAATAATAATAATAATAATAATAACAATAATAATAATAATAATAATAATATAGCTTGATTAACAACTTTAATAGAATAATAATAAAATTTTATGCAATTAAATATAAAACATTAATAATAAAATTACTTGCAAATTGTAAAAACTCAGTATACTAACCTAATATTTTTAGCCACAAAGAAAGAGATCTTTAAAGAAAATAAAAATAGAATTACGCCTAAAATATATCAATAGTAACCTAGTATATTAATATAGCATATAACATATTTAACAAATTTTAGAAAATTATTAATACAATAATCATAATTTTTTTTGCAATTAAATACAAAATAGTAATACTATAAACAATAGCAAATAATCACAATTAAATTCACTATTCTAACTTTTTAAGAAAAAAAAAACTTACAAAAATCTAATATCTTAATAATATGATTTTAACAAATGGTGGACCAGATTATAATACTACTTACTTGAAAATATGACAAATCTAATTTCTTAATCATATGACAAACCTAATATTTTTTTTTTGGATGCAGACAAACCTAATATCTTAATAACACAGCAAACCAAACAACTAATAATAGTACAGATCTATGTAGCACCGACACTGACACGTGACACGTGACACGATACGACACGACACTCCGACACGTTAATTCTAAAAAATGTTAGATTTCGACACGTTAGGACACGTTTTGATATTAAATAATATTTTTAATTTATGTGTTGTATATTGTATTTAATATTCAATAATTTAATAAAAAATGAATCTAAACTTATAATATTCATACATTTTGCAAAAAAACATAAGATATTTCAAATATTTATATTAAACTCAATAAAATAGTAATCGTAATCCAACGAATTTAATAATTAGAACTAAAAACTCAATGCAATGTAACTTTTAAACCTTTTTTTGAATTTCTATAATGTGTGTTGGAGTGTCGGGGAGTGTCGGAGTGTCCGAAAGTGTCGGGAAGTGTCGGACACGACACGTCAGGATTTTTGAAGTGTCGGTGCTTCATAGGTACAGATTCTGACAACAGAGACGCGGTCATCACAGTATCACGTTCCAGTTCCATCACTTGCATGCAACACGGTTTGGAACGAGACGCGTCTGAAAGTGGTGCATCCTCCACCGCGTCGTTATGCGCTATTCCGGCAATACATTACACCTCAGGATTATTCCGGTCAATCATTTTAAAACTCACATCACCGCGGTCAAAAGGCCTATAATTAAAATATGAAACTTATTTCATAACTCATAAAACTTATAAAATATAAAGACGTATTAATTAGGGGAAGGTTATATTTATAAATTTTTTATTTTCAAATTACATTAAATATGATCCTCATATTTTAATTAAGAGTGTATGATCACTCATATTTCAATTAAAAAGGTATGATTAGTGATGAGTGATTATAGGAAACAAAAATGAAATTGGAGTAAAGTGAAGTAAGAAGGCAGAAGAAATTAGAAAAAAGAGAAAGGTGGCGTGAAAGTGGGACCATAGAAAATGGGGCGGTAATGGGGCCAACAAGGTCAAGACTCAAGAGTAGAGTTATCATATGGAAAAATTGTTAATGGAGGACCACCTTTCCTTTTTCCTCGTTTAAGGAATCTTATCGTCGGTGAAAGCAATTTCAATAGTAATTGCAAAATTAATTCAAAAAAAATAAAATTCAAATGTTGAAATCAAAATAGGCGTCTATTATTGCCTTGCAGTCCACGTTCAACACTCTTCCTCTTACCCTAGCTTAGGGTTGGGTCATCTCTTACACAGTTACGCCCACACTCCAATTGTTTAATCCTAAACAATTTTTTTTTAAAATAATAATAATTATCACAAAATAATATATATATATATATATATATATATATATATATATGACATATCGTTTTTTAAGTTACTTAAGATAATTTGATCTCCGGCCACTTAATTATAACCGTATAAAGATAGATCAATAGTGATAAAGGAAAAGAAAAAAAAAATTCATAATCGTTCAAAGTGAATCAATTAATATAAAAAAATAAATAAACAAAATGACGTGATTCTTGGATAACTAGAATAAATATATCCCATATGATTTGAGAAATTTTTTTTTCATGTATATATTTATATATAACGATGCAAAATAATTTAACCTAATTTATTTTCATAATTTACAAACATGCGTTGAATACACCATGTTGACCTTGTCAACATAATTTGATAGTTTGATTCTAGATCATTGGCCTTCCATATTATGACGATTTAATAATATTGCATCCTGACGTAAATAAATTAATTATAGAATAAGAAAAGTCAAATGTAGTCACGACTAATCGGTTGAATGAAACCATGCACTGGATTTGGAGCATAAGACAGCCATATTTACCATTTTCATTTCCATAGATGATGGTGGCTTTCAGCTCACCTGTATCTTATGAATGGGAATAATAACAATAATTATTAATTTATGCGTCCATTACTTCATTACTTGAATATATTTTTCAAATTTTGATTAATTTTTTATGAACCTATAACAACCTAACTCAAAATAGTTTCTCCACAAATGGAGAAATTTTTTCTCTTGTAAACATGTAACTAATTTATTTGGAGATTGTAAAAACCTCGTTCCTTACTACTGATTTTATTATCGACCTGATATAAAAGTCTATATTTTAGAAGGTTTAAGAAGGACAACAGCTAAGAGAAAATTAAAAATAATTAAAGAAAAATTTCTTAATTGATATTAGGGAAAACTTCAAAAAACCCCCTACAAATTTTCTCAAAATCACTTAATCCTCTCCCCGAATTTTTTAATCAGTTACCCCCTACTAAAATTTTTTTTATCACTTACCCCCCTAATTTGATTTTTTATCCAAAATTTTGTTAAACTTTTTAAAAGGTACCAAAATTACCTTTTAATAGAAAAAAGAAAAACATAATTTCCTCACAAACTAGTTTGTAACTAGTTTAAAATTGTCTTCTTAACTTAATTTTAAGCTTGCAAATAATTGTTATAAATTTACGTTTAAAATACTCATATATACGAAACAAGTAGGATGCTGTTTTTTATATTTTAATTCCTGCAGAGAAAGTTTGGATTGTTTACCGTAAAACGCGCAAGGTATGTTGCGAAAGTTGAGTACTATCATAGAGTTTGGCAAAAAAAAACTACTTTATTAACAAGCCTACTTTTATCAAAACGCATGAGGTCCAATGTATATGTGAACAAAAATAAGAGATATAAAAATATGGACCAGGGTCGGTATATATGCAGAACACTTATTATATAATTCACATTCTCAAAACAAAATTTTCCAACAAATGCTAATATTGACATACAATGAGGCTTTCAAGTTCTAAGTCTTGTCTCGAAGAAAAAATTGTAACTGTGGCAAGATTTACATCAAATCATTTGTTATTATTATTATAACAAGGAGTCACTTAGTCCCCTTAAGTCACCTTGCGGTTCTAGAATTAGCTATGATAAAACATAAAGTTTTACAATTGGTACCTTTTAAAAAATTATATTTGTGAGGAAATTATGTTTTTCTTTTTTCTATTAAGGGTAATCTTGGTACCTTTTAAAAAATTTAACAAAATTTTGGATGGAAAATCAAATTAGGGGGTAAGCGATAAAAAAAATTGAGTAGGGGGATAAATGGTTAAAAATTTCGGAGAGGGGTTAAGTGATTTTGAGAAAACTTGTAGGGTTTTTTTTTGAAGTTTTCCCTTGATATTAATCCTAATGTGACAATAATAGATCAAGTATTGGATCCAAAAAAGTAATAAAGGTCCAAAATTTCACTATTCACATGTGAACTCTATAAATAAAAAAGTAAAGCCTACAAATATGACACTTAGGGATTGTATTGGATTTGGATTAAGATTTTTTAAAAAAAAATTGAGATAAAAAATCTTATAGATTTTAAAAGAATATTTAGGGGAGTGTATTGGATTAGAATTTTAAAAGACTTTTTTTGAGATAAAAAAATCTTATTAATTTTAAAAGACTATTTAGAATTGGAGAGACTTTAAAGACTTTTTCAAAAGACTTTTTTATAATCGAGATTTCATAAGATTGGATTTAATAAAATTTATAAGATTTGAAATGATAATATGGATTTATAAGATTTTAAAAACCATATGCATTTTTAACAAACATTCAGAATTACAAGAGTCAATGAAAAAAACGCAATGATATTAAAAAAGAAGTAAAACCTAATATAATTTTCTCAATCAGTAAAACATATTATAATTTTTAACAAACATTCAAAATTATTAAGCAACAACTTAGTCCTCCATGTCTTGGGTTTGACCAATTAGTTAAAATTTATCTTTTTCATTTGGTATCAAAGCTATACATATATGATTATAAGTTTGGTTTTTTGCAATTAATCTTGGAAACCTTGAGATTTTTGCTCTACATGATGAGATTTTTCTAACCATATATCGTATGCATGTTTTCAATGAGTATTCTAAGAAAATTGCGAATCTGAATTGTTGGGTTTTATTACATGAAAGTTTAGAAAACTTCTCTAATTATTGTCAATCGATACGTTAAAATCTTAAATTTCTCTAGGGTTTTTGAAAAACACGTTTTTAGTTATCTATTGACACACACAAAATTTGAAATTGCTTCCTATAGCGAAGGAATTTCATTCATGAATGTATTGTTACGAAATATATGGTTTATATTGTGAAAGTTTCAATCTTTCTTTAAATTGTTCTTGTTTCATTGATGTCAAGAAAATTGGTTTGAGGGCTTTAATTCCTTTGTTGTTTTCCCACTATTTTATGTTGTTTTTAATACAAAAATTATACATTTTTGTGCAAAGAAAAATAGCGACTCATAACTTGAAAAATCATTTTTTAAACTTACAAAAGTTCTAAAAAATCTATTATTTTTGAGATGGATTATATTATAATCTTTTTGGTTTGTTGTTTTTGGATTATTTTATGATGAAAATCGCTAGAAAATGTTCTATTTTTTAGTTTTTAAGAAGCTCTTATGGCGGAACCCGATTTCGAGCGGGTCAAAGGAAAAATAAGACACTGCAATTAGGGGTGTAAATGGGTTAGTAAAATAGAACAGGCCTAGGCTTTAAAAAAAAAACCTATTTAAAAAATAGGTCATAGGTTTTTTTGTACATGTTTCGGCTATAACCCTACAGGCCGACCTATATCATATTATTTATTTAAAATATTATAAATAAGACTATAATTCTAATAATTTTGAATAACAAAAAATATTATTTTAGTTATTTTTTTAATTGTTGAATGTTTAATAGGCTTAAACAAGCTAATAGGCTAACAGGCCTAGGCCAATATTTATTTTTTTAAATACAGGTCAGGCCATACTTGTAATTTGTGGCCTACACAGGCTAATATGTCAGGTCATACCCAATATTTTCCATAGGTCTGACCTATTTAAGTCAAAGCCTAGGCTAACCTAGCCTATTTACACCACTAACTGCGATATATAAATCTCAAGAAATCTAGGGGTTAGGGTGAGATTGTGATAGATGCATCTTATTTATATTTCTCACTAAAAAGTCTCACAAAATCCACACCAATAGAAAATCCATTGAAATTGTCAGATTTTTAAATACCACAAGATTGTTTTTTCTTTATTTAAAATCCTGACTGAATACAAACGAATTTGGACGGACTCTAAAATAATTTTTTAAAATGCTAATCGAATATCATGTGATTTTATTTCAATCCTTTAAAATCCGAATTGAATACCAATAAATTTTTTTGTCCAAAAATAATCTATTAAAATGCTTTGAAATCTCAATCCAATTACACTCCTTAATTACTCTCTCTATTAGTTGTTATTGTGCATATACATCACACCTTGACGTGCTGATCCAGACATTATCGTATTCAATTTTATAATTCAAATTATAGAACTACTTAATTTCGATTTATTATGAAATTGTCTTAAGCATAAAGTGTTTTAATTTATAAATATTCATATTATCATACTCTACCGATGAACTGCACTGCTATGACTAACTCATGACATGGAATTTTTGGCATTTTTGGTCAATTTCAGACAATCTCTTTAATTAGGTGTAACTATGAACATTATAAATCAAGAAACATTAAATACAAAAAAAGAAGAACATTTTAATTGAAATTTGGGTAGTTACAAATTTGTAAACTCTAGCATGCATGCCTTTTCCTTCAAAAATTGGATCGAAATTAAAAATTATTTAGTGATTGTACGTGTATTATCACAGAAACTGCTTGAAGGTAAAATATCATCTCTTAAATCATCAATATCATGCTTTTATCCCAAATACCATTCTTTAAATCATATTAAAGTAAATTGATTTTGCTTACCAAAAAAAAAAAAGTAAATTGATTTTAAGATAAATTACATGAGATGAACTTTAATCCACCCTATTTATGTTTACCGAATTATATATTTTATACAGAATAACATAAATGAAAAACAAACAATGGTCTAGCTCAAAACCAACAGCATTCTATAATACAATCGAAGGAAAGTAAATAATAAACATTAAAAGCATTAATTATTCCGCCCGATAAAATAATAAAAACAGAACAAACATTATCCCAAAAAAAAAAAAAAAAATTTGTCAACCCTATTATTCCTTTTCAACTAGGCCTCTTCTTGGAAACTATCATTCAAACTAAATTTCCCAGTATGTTCTATTTTTCATTTGTATCAATCCATCATATATTAAATTTTCTTTTTCTCTGGCCGGCTTCCAAAGATTCGCTGCTTCTTAGCTTTGAAAGTCCTTTATGCATAATTCATGATTGCCTGTGGCTAAGTTGACGCCTACTCAAGTTTTTAATATTTAGATAAATTTAATGTTGGAGGTTGGATCCATTAATTCTGTATCACTTTTATGTTTGATCTCTTACTCAAATGCTTACACTTCGAACATTAAATAATAAAATAAAATAAAACCTCAGCTTCACTCTTAAACTCTAGCCTGGACAATGAATAGTGGACAACATATGTTAATTTTACTCACGAGTAGTTTCAATACTACGTTAAACAGAAAATTTTACAGGCCAGATTTAAATAACTGTGATTAGTTCTCATAAACTTTAAATTATCCATCCAAGCACGACATGGTAATTTTGATGTGACGGACAATTTGAATGGAGCTTGCAATTTCGATAGCAAAATTTTGTATTCTATGGTGCTGTTCTTGGGAAAAAAATAGATAAATAAAGTTATAATCAATATAGGGAAAGTTATATTTACAAATTTTTTATTTATAAATTCTTACGAACTACAATAAGTATGACCGGTCATACTTCAATCAAGAATATATGACTAGTTATACTTAGTGTAATTTGTAAAAAAAAAAAATGTAAACGGATCATTCCCCATTAACATATGAGGAAGGATATTCTTACTACCAAAATTTTCTACTACCAACTCATTATCTATCTAATCACCACTAATCACCAATGAATCAAAGAGAGAGAATGCTAAAAAGTTTTTGAAAAAAGAGAAAATGTTGATCCAATAGTGATTAGATATGTAGTGAATTGGTAGTATAAAATTTTGGTAGTAAGAATATCATTCCTCTTACCATATACATGTTTAAAAGAGATTTTAAAAAATAATATATATAAGAGGGAAGATATTCTTACTATCAAAAATTTTTACTACCAACTTACTACCTATCTAATCACCATTGGACCAAAGAGAGAATGCTAAAAGTTTTGAAAAAAGAAAAAATATTGATCCAATGGTAATTAGATAAATAGTAAGTTAGTAGTAAAAAATCTTACTAGAAATAATATCCTTACTCTATATATAAACTGCAGAATACATCCCACTAAAAGCTAGGAAAAAAGTGAGGGTTGAATATATTATCAAGTTTACAATATATAATAGTTTGTTTTTGTCCTTTTCTTTTTTTTGATAGTTTGTTTTTGTCCTTTAGAAAGGTTATAGTATGCAGTATAGGCAACCATAGCCTCTAACGCGCACAGAACACAATCATATTGTATATCACATTTATAAAAGGTTTTTTTTTTTTTGTGAATATAAGTTTATATTATAAAATGATCACCATTTATAAAAGATTTTAAATAAAAAAAAATTACATTCAAATTATGTCTCATTGGATATGCTAATATATATATATATATATATATATATATATATATATTGTACCATTTATTATCTACTCTGGAGTTTGGTTGACAGATCAAAACAAATCATACGGTAGGCATCGAATCGTGTCTATCTTGTCTAATTCCATCCCTAAAGAGCATGCGGCATAATTTTAATATTCCATGTCATAGGGACAAATTAGTTGGCCCCACCATCAGAAAAAAGAAAAGAAAAGAAAAGAAAAAGGTGGCACAATTATCGAAGAGTGTGTGGGAGAGAAAATTTATGTTATGTGACATAAGAATAGTTTTTCCCATTTTAATATTCCCAAATCATTGCTCCTTCTATAACATTTTGTGTGGGAATATTATCTCACTACATATCTTTCTTTTTTTTAATCTGCACATGTTTGCCATGTTAAAGTCTTCAACCTTTTATATCGTTGTTTTTTTATTTGAGGAAAAGATCTTTTGGATTCCTAAAAAAAAAATATAGTACCCATTTTAGTTTCTTATAAATAGTTAGCCATGAGATTCCAATAAAATTTAAAGTGAACCCATTTAATTGAAATCGTAGTCCCTCATAAATTAAAAAAAATTCACATTAGTCTTCAAAAAAAATTAAAATAGGTTCATTCTGAATTTCATAAATACCGAATGACAAACTTTTTTTTATAAGGGAGTAGACTGATAACCGTGTTTTCTGCTAGACACCCTGTCTTTACTCTTTTTGTTTTTTGTAAATTTATATTGTCGTTAATTATTACTGAAAGTAAACTGCGCATGGTTTTTTTTTTTTTTCTAACTTCTTTCTTATTAAGTTGGAAAGATAATTTTTATTTTGATAACAAGAAGGGGCTAAGCCTAAGATAACGGAAAAGAAAACAGCAAAGCAAAAACGAGACCTAGACGAAGTCATCTCAAAGTGGAAATTCTAGGTCCAGACATACCTGTTGCATCAACTTGCAAAAGCAAGTCAAGTTCCGCAGGTGGTCCAGACATACCTGTTGCATCAATACACGTGCCACTTCCTTCCTGTGCATCCGTCCTGTTTGCATCATCCTCTTGTATCAAAGCGATGAACTCTCCTCATTAGTTTCTCCATTTTTTTGTTTTTTTTAAATCATCATTTTCACCATAATTAAAAAAGAGAAAGAGGAGTTTATTTTAAATATATTATTATTAGTTTTTTACATATCAGTGCAAATAAATTAAACTCAAAAAAAGAAAATAGTATATGCACATGAAACATTTTTCATATTTTTAACAAATATTTCACGTATTCTTAATTAACGTAATCTATTTGCATTATTTTTCCTTTTTCACCTCAACACTACTTGTTTAGATGGATGGCATTTTTAATGCTCTTATCGCACCAGTATTACTCGCATTCAAAATGAGACATATAAATAAATTACAAAATTATGTATTTCTAGAAATATATAGGCAAAGTATTATAATTATTTTTTTCCGCTCTACTCAAATAACATATCAACACTGGTGTTTTATTTTCATTGGATGGATGCTCGCGGTAGTAAATGCCAAGGAAGCACTTTTAATATTTTCATTTTAATGAGAGTCTCTTAAGAAAGGGAAAGAGAGATAGAGGAGCGTTGCTATATATACACTTAACATAGACATGAAAAAACAAAAATAATAAGAAACAGTCGATTTTGGTTAAGAATATATATATAACAATGGGTTTTATAAGAGTTATGTTGTAGGAAAAATGATTGTTTTATATTATAGAGATTCGTTTTGCGTGGCGTAAATTTTTTTTTTTGCTGTGGGCCCCACAAAATGTTGTGTGTATATGAAATTTTTTGTGGTCATGTTAAATGATAGATGATAAATCCTATAACAATATATGCATTCCACCAAAGGCAAGTAGTTCAGTTGGTAGCAATGCATGGGAGCTGAGTAGTGTAAAGAAAAATGTTCGATCTCCACACACCATTTTTGGGTAGAACTTAAATATCTTTAAATCTGACCTAACCTGTATTAGAATTTTAAGTATAAACTCTTCATGGGTTATGGATAAGAAGGGGTTTGGAAAGAGGGAAGATGAAAGGGTGTGTGGGTTTTAAGGAGTCCCACATTGGATAACTAATAAGAAGTGAGAGAGTATATAAGCTCTCACCTCACACTCCTAAATTGCCCCTCGGGGGCAATACACATTTTGTGGAGGGGAGAGGAGCTAGGTGGCCTTTGATCCAACACACATGAGCGCTATCATCCATCCGGCCGGCTCGGATCGGGTCGGTTCGGTTCGGTTCGTGTGTGAAATAGAAATAGTTTTTTTATTAATTTTTTACCCTTGTCTGCGGTTCGCCGACGATGTTTCATCGTGACTTTTTCTGCATCATTATTCTACCGATTTTTGCTTCACCCAATCCATAACGCTCTGGATCGGTTTTGGAAACAAAAATTCATTCAATTTTTTGATCATATAATCATCCATTCGGTTTGGATTTTTTTCAAATCCCTGATTCAATCCAATTTTTTCGGTTTGGGGTCGATTTTCGGTTTTTTGAAATTCCTAAAGTTTATTTCATGATTATTGTGCAAACAATATCTTGTGTATATATTGGCTTTGAAAAAAAAGTTGAAATACAAAAAATTAGTAAACTATATCCAATATATATATATATATATAATCATCCATTCGGTTTGGATTTTTTTCAAATCCGATATGATCCAATCCAATTTTTTCGGTTTCGTTTGATCATATAATCATATATTCGGTTTGGATTTTTTTCAAATCCGATATATATATCCAATTTTTTCGGTTTATATATATATATATATATTTCGGTTTGGATGATATATATATATTTTTCGAAATTCCTAAAGTTTATTTCATGATTATTGTGCAAACAATATCTTGTGTATATATTGGCTTTGAAAAAAAATTTGAAATACAAAAGCATTAGTAAACTATAATATATATATATTTTTTTGCAATGAGATATGAAGCTCTACAAAGATAAAACTTTGTTGATGAGATGAGACTAGATTTTTTCTTGGGTTTAATTGATGGGTTAATGGGTCTTGGTATAGAAATTTTTAGGCTATGATTAGGGAAAGACTCAAGTGGGTAGAGGGGAATTAATATATTGGATAGGTTTGGATTGGATCGGTTTTCATAAACCCATCCTAAAATCGATCCAATCCAATTAAAGTTTTCAATTTTTTTTCGGTTTTTGATTTTTCAGTTTTCGGTTTTTCGGTTCGGTCACCACAATTTGATTCGGTTTGGATCGGTTGATGAACACCCCTACATACATCCCTGTAGTTCCTCAGACATCTGTTGTGTTTCGTTTGGGCTCTTGGTTGGTTGTTTCCATCATCCTTGAGACGCAATTTGTTCTATTATGAGAGACACTTGTTTATCTACCTTCGGCAATAGTGATGGAACAAATTGTCTTAAGGAGACAACTGTGTTGGGCTCGGATTTCTTCCTGCATATTGTGTTCATACTTTTCCTGTGCTATGCGTTTGTTCTTATTTTCTTTATTGCACTGTGTTTGATAATTTCATTTTAATTTTCTCTGTTACATTCAGATTCAAGTCTTTTGGTGATCTTTCACCAACTGTTTTCGACAACAATCTTAAGACAATTTATGATTTGAATCTGGTTTTGGTATATTTTATCTTCTATTTTAATATATTGCTTTTCTATGCAATTTGTATTAATCTGTGTGATTAATTTGACTTTCTGTATCTGTAACATAAATGGCTAGTGCAAGTACAAACTTGATCAACCCCATTGCTTCTGTTCCAATGCATGCTAACAAACCCGAAAAATTTAATGGGACTGATTTTAAGCGTTGGCAACAGAAGATGCTATTTTATTTGACAACTTTAAGTCTGGCACGGTTCCTCAAAGAGGATGCTCCTAAGTTGGATGAGGGTGAACAACCTGATAAGGAGAGGGTTGCTCCATTGATGCTTGGAAGCATTCTGACTTCCTTTGCCGAAATCATATTCTCAACAGTCTAGACAACACATTGTACAATGTGTATAGTACCCTGAAGACTAGTAAGGAACTATGGGATAGTCTGGACAAGAAGTATAAAATTGAGGATGTTGCCTTAAAGAAGTTTATAGTTGACGGATTCTTGGACTTCAAGATGCAAGACTCCAATTCTGTTGTGAGTCAAGTTGAAGAACTTCAAGTGATTGTGCATGAAATTCATGCTGAAAGAATGTCTCTTAGTGAGTCTTTCCAAGTTGCTGCTTTCGTAGAAAAATTACCAAATTCTTGGAAAGATTTTAAGAATTATCTCAAGCATAAGCACAAGGAACTTATTTGATCATGAGGCTGAAGATAGAGGAAGATAATAAGATTTTTGAAAAGAAAAATGGCAATGACCCTATGGTCTCTAAGGCTAATATTTTTGAAGGGATCATGGTCAAAGAAGCGAAAATATTCTGAAGAAGGAAATGCTAAGCAAGGAAAGGGCAAAAAGTTCAAAGGCAATTGTTATAATTGTGGAAATTCTGGCCACCGTGCAGCAAACTGTAAGAAGGAACACAAGAAAGATCAGAGGAAGCCACAAAAATTCAAGAAGAAGACCACCCAAGCCAATATGGTTTATATAGCTGAGAAGGTTGAAGATCTGAATCTGACAGCGGTGGTGATGGAGTGCAATTTGGTGGGAGATACCAAGGAATGATGGGTGGACACTGGTGCCACCAGACATGTCTGTTCAAACAAGTGAATATTTTCCTCCTATACTCTTACAAATAATGATGAAGGTGTTGGGAAAGTGGCTTTGAGGATGACATCTGGCAAGATAGTGACACTCAATGATGTGCTCTATGTGCCTGATATTCGCAAGAACTTAGTTTCTGGATCTTTGTTGAGAAAGAATGGCTTTAAACTTGTATTTGTTTCTGTTAAGTTTGTACTTACTAAGAATCATATGTATGTAGGAAAGAATTACCTTAGTGAGGGCCTTTTCAAGATGAATGTAATGATTGTAACCAATAACAACAATATTAATACAATGCTTTCTTATAAAGACTTTTACTCTATTTGTACTGAAATAAATCACCTATTTTGAGTTTTTTCTGGCTTTGATGCACATAAATAGAGTTGCAGGCATGAGAAGAAACTGAATAAGATAACAAAAATCAAATGAAATTTGGTTCAGTCTCGAAAAAATCATGTGAAACTACAAAGTGGTTAGTTATGGTATTAAAATTTGCAAATAACATTGTGGGTTGAGATATCTGGGAAAATGAGGTAGATATTGTTGTGATTGATGTTTAATCTATTCTTTTTATCGCGGTTTATTTTCCCTTCTATATAAATCATATGGTATTCGATCGCCAAAGGGTGCTGACTAATATAGATTTAAGTCGGGAAAGACCACAAAGGAGATAAAACTCTCTTTTAAGTTTTTAACACAACTGCATATCTTGACTTTAACCCGAAACCATTAGTTAAGGCAGAGCAACCCCGTGCCAATTGATCCATAACTTGTTGGTTTTCTTTAAGAATTGTGGTAGTCGTGGTTGGGTGAGGGTAGAGTTTTCTTTATCTTTAAAAATTCAAGGGAAGAATTAACTGTTAAAACTTTTAATCTATTAATATTACAAAAATACCATATATAATAATGATAATAATAAAATTTAGGGAGGGACAATCACCAACCCTAGCTCTTACCTAGGTTCCCCGTTGCTAATTAGTAATGAAGAGTGAAAACTTTCCTCTAATGAATAAATAATTTTTGTCAAAAGCACAAACTTTTCTCTTATGTAGAAATAGTTGTATAAGTTTTGAAATATTTTAAAAAAATTATTATATCACTATAAAGCTCACATGCTAACAAAAGAAAAAAACAAAAGGAAAACAAAGAACGAAAAAATACTTGATTTCAATTTTACAAAATAGTTTTTTAATTTTACAAACAAAGCCATGCATATTTATTTGATTGTGTTCTGCTTTATTTTCTTAAAATTATTTTATATAATAGTTAATAAAATAAGTATTTTCTATTTTAAAAACTAAAAGTCAAAGCTGAAATATCCGGAATATGTTCTCTCTAAAAATTAAAAAGTAGATATAATGTTTTTTTACAAAACAAACATTATTAAATATATTTTTTCTAGAAATTAAAAATTATTTTTAAAAGTAGAATTCAAACATAATTGTCCAACTTTGTCTAATAAAATAAGGTAGAGGTTTTAGTTACAACTTTTTTTTTTACAACCTTTTACAACTATATCTTATCACCGTTGATTTCCGCCAATCAACGGTTATCATTTTAGTAAATTAAACTTATTAATTAATTATTAATTCACAATAAATGATAACCGTTGATTGGCGGAAATCAACGGTGATAAGATATGGTTGTAAGAGGTTGTAAAAAAAAGGTTGTAATTATAATCTTCCCCTTAAAAAATATATATATATAACATTATCGTACAACTTTGCAAGTTGCCACTTGCAAACAAAACTTGAGTGCATATATTCTAGAATACGTAGCCAGATCTTGGAATCTAAAAATTTGCGCAAGATCTACCTACGTATCCTAGGATAAATGAATTACCAGTACACTAAACTTCGGTACAACAATAGCATTGAAGATTTTCCACCACTTGCCACCCATCATCTTCTTGGGATTGAAAGCCCAAACCCCATAATGGATTTGTCCCTGCATTTTCGTAGCCGAGCATTTGGGGAAGAGTGGCCTAACAAAGACATGTTCATTAATCTGAACCCAATCATGTTCATTAATGCAAAGTTGTACTATAATATATGCTGTAAAGAACCTTGGGATACACCACCCCAAAAGCTAGCTCTAAGGGTGGGAATGCCCAAGGCCTTATAAACTCCACATTGGAAGTGTCTCTTGAGGGGAACCTTCCATGTTGCTGATGGTCATTCCAGCACAGTTGTCTTTGCCGATGATAATTCCGGCACCGAAGTCCCTTTCGAGGGGGAGCACCGTCCATGTTGCTGATGGTCATTCCAGCACAGTTGTCTTTGCCGATGATAATTCCGGCACCGAAGTTCCTCTTGAGGGGGTTGCTGATGGTCATTTCAGCACAGTTGTCTTTGACGATGATCATTCTGGCATCTTCCATGTTGATGTTCGATCCTCGCCGTCTCCCACCTTCTCTTGTGGACTCTCTTAGCACAGGTAGGTTGGGCCTATTGCATTATCCACTCTTCAAGCCCAATGGGCTCTCGTGTGAGGGGATGTGTTGAGATATATAGTCCCACATTGGTTGGATGAACAACTAATGTGGAGTTTATAAGGCCCTGGGCACTCCCACCCTTAAAGCTAGCTTTTGGGGTGGTGTATCCCAAGGTTCTTTACATTGAAGAGTAGATAATGCAACAGGCCCAGCCTACCTATGCTAAGAAGTTCCACAAAAGAAATTGGGGGACGACGAGGCTCTGATACCATGTAAAGAACCTTGGGATACACCACCCCAAAAGCTAGCTCTAAGAGTGGGAGTGCCCAAGGCCTTATAAACTCCACATTAGTTGTTCATTCAACCAATGTGGGACTATATATCTCAACATATGCAACGTCAATATTCCTTTTTCGGGCTACTTTGGATGGCCAATTCCCAAAAGAAGAAAAATACAACAAACTAGTCTATTGCAAATGCGCCATTTATAAAAAAAAACCAAATTCATTCTAGACACTAGAATCAAGGAAGCACGGACACTTCAAAAATAGGGAGAGTCGTGTTCGACACGCTCTGACACGGCGACACGCTCCGACACGATGTCGGATACGTGGTCAACTTTTTCCGACACGTTGACCATTCCGACACGCGAATAGACTGCGTCCGACATGGTCAAATGGCATTTTCGTAAATTTTTTATTTTTTTAAATTATTTTTTAAAAAAATATTTTTTAAAAAATTAAAATATATTAGAAAATCTTCTACATGATCATATCCATTTTCTCCCTTTTTTCCTTTAAGTAAATAATAGCTCATCTCAGCACCATCGTTGTCATTCCTGTTATGCTCTTACCGTGTCTCCTCCTCCCTAATCTCTCTCTAATCTGATCTGATCTGATCTCTCTTTCATCCCAGTTCTTATTTTTTTTTATTAAAGCTTCCACCTATTATAATGTTTGATTGTGTTCTTGATGTTCTTATTTTACGGTGTATTCTTTTAGTTTATGTTTTTGCCTTTTGTGAAGAACGCTGCTACAATTTTTTGTATTGGGTGTCGGTGAATTTTTTTGCTGCTGTTGCCATTGGTTACATCAGCTTTTTATTTTCTTTTTTATTTTTTTCTCCCTTTATGTAACACCTTGGATTCCGACTTTGAATCAATTTTTCTTATGTGGTTTTGGATTGGAAAGGAAAGTTGAAAGATAATATTTTGATGGGTATTACTATTTTTTTATTTTTTGTTAAATTATTGAATATTAAATGAAATATACACTATATAATCTAAAAATATTATTTAATATTAAAACGTGTCTCAACGTGTCGAAATCCGTAATTTTTTAAGATTGACGTGTCGGAGTGTCGTGTCGTATCATATCACGTGTCGTGTCGTATCGTATCACGTGTCGTGTCGTATCGTATCACATGTCGGTGCTCCAGAGACTATAATACACAAAAGTGAAATATTTTTTTAATGTTTTAATTTCTAAATTATTTTTATCAAACTACTTTTTTTTGGTAAATTATTAAACTACTTAATTTGTATGTAATAGAGGAACAAATATTTTTAATTAATTAATTTATTTTGACATTTTTGTGAATAAGAATATATAACAAATAATGTATAAAATTAAGGTGTGCATGACAACCTTTCGAGAATTAGTTTTTTTTTTTTTAAATTTCTGTGCCTGAGAACAGAAATGGATAGAAAACTTATTTACTAAAACCGGTTTATTTTTTTATTCCCAGGATGAATCGATTTAATTTTTGTGCTGGAGAACAAAAAAAAAATCAAAAAATTTCTACTTTTTTTGTTCTCGGGCATATAATGAGAAACACTTGTATCTTTCAATCACACTCCACCACTATCATCACCACCATCACCACCATTATCCTGACACGACCACCGCCACCATCGTCGTACCACCACCACCATCACCATCACCATCATTATCACTACCACTGTCACCAACCACCACCACCACCACCACCGCTACTACTACCATCGCCGCCGCCACCATGTCATCACCATCACTGTCGTCGCAGCCACTGTTGTCACCACTCACCACCACAACCACCACTATCATTGCCGCCACCGGCACCACCATTACCACCACCGCCGCCGCCGCCACCACTACCATTATCATGCCACCGCCACCACCGCCAACGCCACCACCATGTCATGACCATCGTCGCAGCCACTGTCGTCACCACCTCTACTGCCACCGCCGCCACTATCGCCGCACCACCACCACCATCACTATGTCATCACCTCCACCACGACGACGACGACACCACCACCATCGCCACTATTACCACCACCACATCATATGAAAAGGAAAATGATGATCCGAAAAAATTTATGCTTAATAGGAATTATTTTTTATTCTATTATTTGTTGTGTTATCAAACACAATTCTCATTCTCGGAATAAAAATAAAACATGTTATCAAACACATTTTTTTTCTCAGAAACTATTCCAAGACACAGAAATAGAAAAGAATTGTTTCTTTTCAGAAACAGTATCAGAGAACATAATGGTTGTCATGTGTGCCAAAAAATTTTCTTATCTTTTTAGTATATCAAATCCCACATTCTTATATGAATATCATTAAATTTGATATAACACAATGTTACGAACTATATTAGTTAGGAACAATATAGTATTGTCCACATAAAATGTGAGGTAAGTTATAGTTATAGATCGATGACTTTTGTCGTGCATACAAAAATTCACAGTTTCGTCCAAATCTAATTAAAAACATTTTTTCCTGCCAGTTTTGATTTGTCATTTTTGTTGTACAAATGTGAGGTATACAAGATTAATTATTTCAAAACAGTTCAAACAAAACGTAGTTGTAACCATGAAAATATACAATATGGTTTTTTTGAGGCAAAATAAATGATGTGTACACTATTTTGAGGGAGAAATCTGAAGTCAAATGAATTTAACTAAGAAAAGTCTGAACATGAATAAATTAACTGTTACACTCATAATTTACCTTAAAAGCTGAAAACTTCATTATGATGCAGAAATACAAATACCAGAGGAAAAACACGTTATTTTCATGGGGTTACAATGCATACCTTGCCAAAAACAATTGTTGGTAATTCCTATTTAGAGTACTATATATATGTTTTTAATAAAAAATATATATTAAATTTTGATACATTATGACACATTTTGATATTAAATAATACTTTTAATATGGATACGGGATACTAATACGGGATGTGGAGACAACATGACAAGATACGCGACACGTTAATTCTAAAAAATATTAAATTTTGATACATTACGACACATTTTGATATTAAATAATACTTTTTATACTAAATAATTTTTACATTTTTTTCCTTTTTAAAATGTTACTAGAAGTTTTAACCAAAAAAAAGTTACTAGAAAAAAAATTCAATATTATTTATTCATACAAGGTATATTAAATTGGGGCAGTTACTTACCACAAAAAATGTTTACTATCTTTATAACCAATATAATCAATGTTGATTTCCGTCACATTTTGATACATTACAACACATTTTGATATATATTAAATTTTGATACATTACGACACATTTTGATATTAAATAATACTTTTAATATGGATACAGGATACTAATACGGGATGTGGAGACAACATGACAAGATACGCAACACGTTAATTCTAAAAAATATTAAATTTTGATACATTACGACACATTTTGATATTAAATAATACTTTTTATACTAAACAATTTTTACATTTTTTTCCTTTTTAAAATGTTACTAGAAGTTTTAACCAAAAAAAAAAGTTACTAGAAAAAAAAATTCAATATTATTTATTCATACAAGGTATATTAAATTGGGGCAGTTACTTACCACAAAAAATGTTTACTATCTTTATAACCAATATAATCAATGTTGATTTCTGTCAATTTAACGGTTATAATTTATTGAAAATTAATAATTAATTAATAAGTACAACTCGATAATTTCCAATAAAGTATAATTATTATATTGACGGAAATCAATGATGATTAAGTTAATTGTAAGGGTCATAAATTTTTTTGATGGTAATTATATCCTTCCCCTGTTAAATTTGCTTTATATTCTTATCCCTATTATATAAAAATTAAAAAGCATGAAAGAAGAAATATGCTATTCCACAAAATATCAGTGGCTACAAAAAGCAAATAAGAGAGAAAGCAAACACACCATTTTCTCTTTGTCTTTGACTACACAACATATTCAATAATTTTTTCAAAAAAGTAAAACAAATAAAATTGTCTTTGTTTCTGGGAGCATAAAGTTGTAGTCTTTCCCACGGCTCGCAGGGTTTGTGTTTCAATGGCTCTTCAGCTTCATGCTCCTGGTTGTGTTGGGCGCTTCAACTCAAACTTGTACTCGCTGCCTGCACGAAAAGCTCATATATTGCTACTCTATCACAACCCCGAAGCGATGCAATGAACTGGGTGGAAGCAACTTACAGTTTCTTTGACCAAGACAAACGACATATCATGTTGTTTGACGATAATCAAGGCTTAGTGGTCCTTTTTTCTTCAAATTTCTGTTGTACTACATGGAACAAATGATCTGCAATCCAACTGTTTTGATAAAATGTTTTGCTTTGTGACAAGGTATGGATCTCCATTCACGGTAAGATCTTCGTCCCTCTGTTTTTGTTTTTTTTTTTTATAAATTTTTTGAAAATTTTACATTTCTACCTTTTGACTGTGTTGGACACGTTCAAAATCGCGTGTCAGAATAATCAACATGAACGTGTCAGAGCATGTCCATATCAGACAAGTGTCCGACACATAATTTTTGCTAGAAAATGGCGTGTCGGTACTTCCTAGTGCAAAGGCACCATACAGATGTTATCAAAAAGAAAAAAAGAAGCACCATAGCAAAAGAATTGTCTAGTTAATGTATATGGGATAACTTTTTTAAACTAGTATAGTTAAACATGCGGTCAACTAGTACAAGACTAGTCTCGCACATGTACAATATGTGACTTTCTGCCATGTAGGCAGTTTCACACTGTCTTTATGCATGACTTTTTTCCACATCATCATTCTCACACAACATATGTGCACAAATTGAGTCCACGTCACTAGTCCCCTTTGGGAAGAAAGTGACACACGAAATCCGTGCGGGACTGCCTACGTGGTAGAAAGTCACATATTTGACAAGTGCGAGATTGGTCTTGGACTAATTGACTGCGTGTTTGACTGGATTAGTTTGAAAGATCTTATCCAATGTGCATTAACTGAGAATTCTTTTGTATGGTGCTTTTGCTTTAATTTTTGCAAAAAAAATTCGATAAATAAACACAAGAACTTAGGGGGTGTTTGGTTCAGGTTAATTTTTTTTACTAGGGAAATGGAATTGCTAGGGATCTGCAGGGAAAGTGAGTTAGATAGGAAAATTTTAAAAAAGTTGTTTGGTTGGACAAAATTCTACCAGGAAAATTGAATGAAAATCCTGAGAATGTGTTTGGTTGAAAATAAAATATTGATGGGAAAAGTTATTGAAATTACCAAATTATCCTTTTAAAAATAACCCTCTATTAAAACCAATTGTCCCAACGGCAATAAATAATGTATCTCCGTCTTTGTCTTCCTTTTTGGTTGTCGTCTTAGTCTGTCTTCCTTTTTGGTTATGTAAATATACCTTCGAACAATGAAGAACAACTACTAAGAGCTATGCCCAATCAACCAGTGTCAGTATACTTAGCACTTAGTGATGAAAATGATTCATACCAAGGAGGCATATTTAAAGGAAGTTGCCCAACCAAGCTCGACGGTGAAACTGATATCCATGCGGTTACTGTTTTTGGCTATGGGAAGAGAAAATAACATGATAAACTTGATACCAAGCTAGACGATGAAACTGATACCAAGGGGTAATATGGTCACCGTTTTGTACCACTTGATAAACTTATCCGGATTTCTCACAAATACCACCTTCCAAAGTGCTTTCTGGAACAATATTTTTCAGACAAATAACATGTAATACTGGATAGATAAGCAATTGGCTTTGATGGGTAAATTTCATCAAATCCATGAACCAAACATGGACAGTTCACAAAGCCTGAATCACTTTGATGGGAAACTATTAGCATGTACTTATACAGTGGCTACTACAAGTCTATTGGTGTGGTAGCTACACTTGATCTTGAGCGCACTAGTTTGTTACAAGTTAGTTATCGTGGCTCCATATAAATAAGCGTTCTGTGTATTTGTTAAGCACTGAATAAATCATTCTTACAATTCTCTTTTGCTTCAATGGATTCTCTCTCTTCTCTCGCTTACTTTCTCTCTCTCTCTCTCTGAGTTCCTTGAACTCTATTATGGTATCAGAGCCTTCTTCTTGAAGGCCTGATTCATAGTATAGTTCATCATGACTTCCGCACCAGATTCTTCTCCATCCGATTCCATACCGTCACAAGTACTCCACCGTTCATCTCAACAAGCAAAGTCGAATATGGAGGATCGAGCAATGGAATTCAAAAGTCCACAGTTGTTCAATCAACAGATTGCAGTGAAGTTAACTGAAGAAAACTATTTGTTATGGAATCAAATTGTTGAACCGATTATTACTTCTCATCAAATGCATTGTTTCCTAGTGAATCCAAAAATTCCACTTCAATTTCATTCAGAAGAAGATCGACTTAATGGAATACAGAATCAAGCATATGTGGATTGGATAACTCAGGATTCAATGCTCCTGTCATGGTTACTTTCAACAATCTCCGAGTCAATCGTAAATGAGATCCTTGGAGTGAAGCATTCACATGAAGCTTGGGACAAGATTCACAAGCTATTTCAAGGTATGATGAAATCTAAGTCAAGACTCTTGCGTTCGGAACTGCACTCAATCAAGAAAAGCTCGAAAACAGCAAAAGAATTTCTCTCTTGTATTAAAGGTATCTGTGATTCACTCAGAGCTATAGGAAGTCCAATCAGTGATGAAGAACGAACTGATATTGTGCTTGGAGGTTTACCATCTGAATATGTTGCATTTATTGCTACTGTACATGGACGTGAAAATCCATATTCTATTGAGGATCTTAGCATTCAATTGCTAACTCAATCCAGCACTGGGGCTGAGTATCGGAGCCTTGCCATTGCTGCTTCTGAGGTTCTATGGACTCAATCTCTTCTTCGTGAACTATGTGTTCCATTAGCTACTCCTCAAATTTACTGTGATAATCTCAATACTGTGGCTCTCTCTCACAACCCAATTCTGCATGCCAGGACCAAGCACATGGAGCTTGACATCATCTTTGTTCGTGAACGTGTTATTTCTAAGGATTTGCTTGTGTCTCACGTTCCAGCTACTGATCAGCTGGCTGATACCCTTACCAAGCCTTTATCAGCTCCCATGTTTGCTGACTATAGAACCAAACTCAAGGTTCTGGATATTCATCTACTCCACAACTCCTAAGTTTGAGGGGGCATATTAGCATGTACTTATACAGTGGCTACTACAGGTCTATTGGTGTGGTAGATACACCTGATCTTGAGCGCACTAGTTTGTTACAAGTTAGTTATTGTGGCTCCATGATATGCCTTCAGCATATAGATATTTCAGAGTAAAAAGAATAAGGATTTGACAATAATTCAGTAATAAAGGTTATTATTTTTAATGAATTATTAACAATCCATGTTCAGACACACTTTCACTGATTTTTCTATATTTTTATAGGTTAAGAGGTGAAGAAATTCAAAATTTGAAAAACAAAGAAGAGAAGACCGCGCGAGAGACCAAACAAGGCGCCAGAGGATCGCGCCACTGTTGAATTGAAATTTGAATTCAAATATGTTTCAATTAAATCTTTTCGTTATACGTTTCTGTAATAAAGTTCTACTTTAATCTTTTCGTTATAACGTTTATGTAACAAATTGTAATTTAATGTTTCCATTATACGTTTCGCCAGCAGGGCAATTTTGGAATTTCGCGAGAAAACCCTAGTTGCTGCCTATATAAAGGCTCCTCTCCACACATTCCGGGGGATTCAAATTTCATTCTACATAATTCAGATCTGATCCAGTCTTCAGAGGAAAGCCGTCACACTTCAGAAAAGAGAGAGATCTGAGTCTTTTATTCTTCGTGTTCTTGAGTTCTTTGAAGTTCTTCAGGTTCTTCCAAGTTCTTTTCTAGTTTTTCTTTTTCTTTTTTCTTTTTATTTCAGTTTATGTTTTATTTTTCAAGATCAGTCATGACTATGGTTGGCTAGATCTCCTTTTTATTGTGGTAAGGGTCACAACCCTTGATGTGAACCCTTGTAATTTGGATTAAGTTTACATTTGTTTATTCAATTGAATTTATTTTCCTTCGTTCTTCATCTTACGGCTGGCAATACGGGCCAACCCGTCCTGACCCGCCACTGGCCCGCCTAAAATGGGCTAGCCCGCCCCGGCCCGTTTTGACAAAATGGGTTGAATTGAGCAACCCGACCCGTTTTATGAGTGGGTTGGCGGGCTACGGGCCAACCCGCCTAAAATAAAAAAAATTATAAAAATTAAATACAAAAAATTAAATTCTGCATAAAAACACAATTTTTTTCTTCATAAAAGCATTTAAAAATCTGCATAAAATCCTAATGTGCTTATGAAACCAAGAAGATCAGTATTTAATAATCTACATATAAATATGCATCTTTCAATCCATAAATAATAATAAAAAATAAAATCATATCAAGGTAAAGCAGAATAACAAAACAAGTAACAAAGTGTTGTATGAGCAGTCCACAACAATTCGAAAAAGCCACTTGCATGCAGAGAAATCTAGGGCACGAAGTTACATAACAATTGGGTAACCTAAAAAAAAAACACGGGCTTGGCGGGCTAGCCCACCGTGTGGCGAGTCGAGCCCGGTGGGCTGGTGGGTTTGGCGGGGCGGGTTGGCGGGCTGGTGGGTTGAAAAACTCAACCCAACCCGCCCTGTTTGGTGGGCGGGGCGGGCCGGCCCAACGGGCTCAGCCCATTTTGCCAGCCCTACTTCATCTCTTCGTTCTTTTAGATCTGATCATTCTAATAGGATCGCGAGGGTTAGGGTTCGCAATAGGGATATTGAGATCCTAATTCCTGACAAAAAAGAAAGTAACTGTTCATGTATGCACTAGGGATAGGCTACATGAACCGCAAACGTGAAAGATTCACCGAGTTATACGTTTAACCTAAAAATGAATTACTAAGGGATTAGGGTTATAATAGTGTTAATAAAGTTAAGATCACTAAGGGATTAGGGCTTAACCAATCAAATAAAAGATGGGAATCGTTTGATCAATGGGTAAATCGAATGTAAACGTTGATTCAGATTACAAGGTAGGGATCGGAAAGGTGTTTGTCCTCTTAGTGCAATATTCTCTCAATTGTTTTTCACATTTTTTTAATTCAATCTTTGTTCATCTTTTCTTATAAAAAACCTAAAAATACGCTTTTATTTTTTGTTTTATTTTTCTAAATTAATCAACAATATTTGTCACATCATTTGATCTATCCAACTTAAGGGGTCTGGTTATTGTGGTACTTGGTCTACAATTCTTGTGGAGACGATATTATACTTCATCACTTTTATTACTTGGAACGATCGGTGCATTTGTCGAGTTCGCAATACTCCATATAAATAAGCGTTCTGTGTATTTTTTAAGCACTGAATAAATCATTCTTACAATTATCTTTTGCTTCAATGGATTCTCTCTCTTCTCTCGCTTACTTTCTCTCTCTCTCTCTCTAGTTCCTTGAACTCCAAACAAAACACCTGAACCAAAGTCCAGTTACTTATTTGAGGAGTTCTATCTAACAGTAGTTGGAAAATTAATCATTTTATATAAAAAATTATTTGATAAAATCATCCAAAAAAGAGATAGACATAAATATTATAAAAAAGTGAGGTTTTATTAAATTTGTGAAAATTTATTTGTTTTTCTATTCATCTTTTTCTTCGCATGATTTTTTTTTTTTTTTTTTGGTAATCCTTCGCATGATTTTATTATTCAACAATGTTACATAAAAATATTCATTTTCATGCGAAATAATCTATAAGCAAACTTTCAAACTTATTATAACTCATTGAAACACATTTAAAATACATCATTATTACGTTTTTCATTAAGTCTTTATGTTTTTAAAAGAAATCACCAAGCACATAAATTAATTAATATGAGATTATTTCAATTTAACTTATGGTCTCAAGTTCAAGTATTATATACACAGTTATGTTAAAAATTTGATAAGAAGAGCTCCGTTATTTTTGTAATTCTATCCAGTTTGACAAAATTAATAGATTAATTGATGACCATGTGAAGATATTAAAATAAATAAATAAACTCACACGATTTGTTAATAATCATAATTCTAACTAATTACTTCGTTTTATAATACTAAAGTATTAATATAATAAATTAGATTACCATATTATTGTTGGGTATAAGAATACTGATTAATACTGGACCACTTGACCGAGAATATTCAAAATTAGTCAAATAGAACAAGAACAAAGCTTTATACCTTCAAATAAATTAAAAAAGTAAAACGATAGGTTTGTAATAATATATACGTGAGAGAGACTTTAAAAAAAAGGTCTACACAATTTTTATGTCCTTCAGGAGAATCAGGACTATACATGCTTGGAGTTAAAAATGCCTTTATGACATACACATGCAAATTTTTAATCAGCATTACAACCTCTATCATTCATTAACTACACGATATGAAACAAAATAAACAATGGATATTGTAATGGTCCCCAACTTTTCCTACAACGAATTAATATTATGTATTACAAATAGTATATAATTATAATATTAAAATTAATTTCTCTCTTATGTCAGCCAACAACCTTTGAAAAAGAAAAAAAATTAATTTTTTTTAAAAATTATAATTATATATTACCTGTAATATATAATGTTAATTTGTTATGATAGAAAAAAATTTCACCTGTTATATAATAGTTATATTTTCCTGTTGTAATTAATCAAACTGGCCTTTCTTTGCAGGTGACTCCATTTAAGACCATTTAACTACGTGAGTAAAAAGGTCAGCAGGTTCAGGTTGCGGTTACAAAATTAATTAGTTGTACTCTTGAAAGTCAATAAATCTAAGAACAATTGCTTTGAAATAGGAATTTAACCATTACAGATCAATGCCCAAAATAAAAAAGAGAGAAATAAAAACTAAAGACACGTTTTGATATTAAATAAAAATCTTAATATATATAATATAATTTATATTTAATAAATATAAGAGTACATTTTAAGTCATATAATTAATCAAATATTTAAATTTCATAACATAAATATAAATATAAATAATTTTTCGTACTTTGTTAATTTTTTATGTCAAATTTCATAATAGAAAAAAATCAATTTATAAATTATTTCTTTTATATTTAGTTAAAAAATTAAAAAAATGTGTCCGAGCGTGTCCGAGCGTGTCCGAGCGTTGACCGCGTGTCCGAAAAAGTTGACTGTGTGTCTGAAAAACGTGTCTGAGCATATCCGAGCGTTGACCACGTGTCTCCAAATATTGACCGCGTATCGGATGCGTGTCGACACGCAAATTTTGAAAAATTCTGCGTGTCCGTGCATCGTTGCAGATCAATGCCCAAAAAAAAAACGAGAGAAATAAAAAAAGGAAGCACAACTTTAGTAATAAAGAAATATATATCATAGAAAGAAGAGGCACAAATCTGACATGCCTAGTATTAGCAATAATATAGTGTTTATCATCTATTATTTAATATGATCACAAAAAATTTCATATACACACAATATTTTGTGGGACCTATCATTTTTTAAAAAATCTGACACGCAAAACGAATCTATATAACATAATAAAATCAATTTTCTTAAAGAATAACTCTTATAAACCCTAACATATAATTCAAGGAAAGAGAGAGAAGAAACAAAATCTAAGAATAACGTGTGAAAACTGAAAAGTGTAGCTAATCTCTAAGAAGTGAAAACTAAAACCTGCGGAACCAGTTAAAAAAAACCCTGCGGAACACAACACATCATAACTGAACTGAGGAGAGAGTGGTAACTGGTGCGAAATTTACTGTACTTTGCCCGTTTTACTCACATGGCGAATCTAAGACGTGTCAGTTGGTCACAGATTCTTGTTTTGGAACACGAGGCAAAAAAAGAAAATAAACACCACACTCTCTCTCTCTTTGGCAGTGGCATTAGTCGGTTATCACTTGGTCAATTACCCCTAATGTTTAGGAAATACATAAAATATTCTGGATATTTCCGAGATTCAGAAAAAAATGGTAACTTTGGAAACTTAAAAAAGAAAAGAAAAAACCCAAATAATTTTGGTGGGTTTGCTATTATCATCACTGTATTTAATCCTTCACGAAATGGAACAAAACCCTAAGGGTTCTTGTAATAACCAATCGCCGCCGGATTGATCTCTAACATCTTTCCTCTCTTTTTGTTTTCCTTTATGATCTTAGTGCACCATTATTCAACTCAGTGTTTCCTCTTCCCTTGCTGTACTTTTTAATGTTAATTTTGTTCTTCTAGATATATGTATACACATAAATATATATATATATATTATCACATGGGAAAACATACCTTAGGAATTTGTTGTCAATAATTACGGAAACCAACTCTTGAGGAACTTAGATTAAATTTTGCACTCTCGTTTATTGATTGATAGTTTTGTTTCAGCTTCAGGAATAACTTCGGTGCAGTTTTCATGATGAAAGCTTAATTTTTTTTGTTTTAATTTCTAGTAACTGCTAGTCAGAAATTTCTCTGAAGTTGCAGATATGGGGTATGGTTTTTTAGGCTCTGTGATGGTGAAAGTTTGAATCTTTGGGTTGTTTTTAGGATTAGGGTTTGATTTCTAGTGGAGGGTAGTGATCAGTTTTAGCTACAAGAGTTGATGATTAGAGTGTGATCATCAAGTTGAGATTTTGAAGAATGTTGTCTGAATTGGGAAGAAGACCGATGCTTGGCAGTAACGAGGGTTCTTATGGTGATGAATTGGAGAAGGATATAGGGATGTTGCTTCGCGAGCAACGTCGATTGGAGGCTGATGATCGCGAGCGAGAACTCAATATTTTTAGGAGTGGATCAGCGCCTCCAACTGTGGAGGGTTCATTGAATGCGGTTGGAGGGTTGTTCGGTGGTGGCGGCGGCGGTGGCGCCGCCTTTTCGGAGTTTCAGGGGACTAAAGATGGGAATGGGTTTGCTTCTGAGGAAGAGCTTAGGTCTGATCCGGCTTATCTTTCATACTATTACTCCAATGTGAATTTGAATCCTCGGCTTCCACCTCCTTTGCTATCCAAGGAGGATTACAGGTTTCAACAAAGACTTAAAGGAGGAGCTTCGGTTCTGGGTGGAATTGGAGATAGGAGGAAAGTGAACAGGGTTGATGATAATGGTGGTAGATCATTGTTTTCGACCCCGCCTGGTTTTAACATGAGGAAGCAAGAGAG
Organism: Gastrolobium villosum; assembly: GCA_032173675.1. Classification (NCBI taxonomy): domain Eukaryota; kingdom Viridiplantae; phylum Streptophyta; class Magnoliopsida; order Fabales; family Fabaceae; genus Gastrolobium; species Gastrolobium villosum. The sequence goes on from JAVKPL010007373.1 coordinate 64,877, forward strand.
TGAGGTGGCTACTGAAAAAACAAGAGGCTCGGCTGAATGGGGTGGTGATGGATTGATTGGTTTGCCTAGCCTAGGGCTTAGGAGCAAACAAAAGAGTCTTGCAGAAATTTTCCAGGTGGCTTGCTTAACCGTGTGCTGTTAATTGATTCCTTGACTTTGTGCTGCATCTGATATATATATATATTTTTACCCCTTGGATTGTATGATTTGGCGTTTTGTGTTTTTTTTTTCCATCTCTGACCCTTTATAACAGAATGGGTTCTGATATGGATCATACAGTTAATTGATGCATGTGTTGTGAGGTTGCATATGCTCTTTGTTCATTTTATTTTACACTAAATATTGATTTTTATGTTCTGATGTGTGATCTTGTTCAAAAGTTTTGATTAATGGTTGTAATTTTTTAGGGAATTTTGAGTTTTGATTAATGTAACCCTAAATGACAACACGCAAGATGGCTTTTGGCTTTCGGTCTTGCAGCCTATGTTTTTGCTATATCTTTCAGTATCTGATGTATTCAGATTATAATTTTTTTTTCTTTATGCATTTTGAAATTTTTCATTGGAATGCATATTCTTTTTTGCTTTACTTTTTCTTTTTTTAAAGCTTCCTCGGGAGCTATATCGTGTAGCAATATTTACTTTGTTTGCTACTATCAATTGTTGACATTTTTGTAGTGAATTTATACATTTGCTTTGATCCTTTTCTTAGATTCCTTTATTTTTGCATCATTTTTCTTTTATCCATGATTTAACCAGTAATTGTGCAGGATGATATGGGGCGTAATACCTCTGTCACAGGCCTTCCTTCTCGTCCAGCCAGTCAAAATGCATTTGATGAAAATGTTGATATCTTAAGCTCTGCTGAAGCAGAGTTGGCTCATGTACTCCGTGATCCCACAGCCACTGATGCATTAAGATCAGGATCAAATATTCAAGGATCATCTGCATCCCAAACTATTGGCCTGCCAGCTTCATATTCTTACGCTGCTGCGCTCGGATCTTCCTTGTCAAGAAGCACCACTCCTGATCCACAACATGTTGCTAGGGCTCCCAGTCCTTGCCTCACACCTATTGGTGGTGGGAGAGTGGTTGCTTCTGACAAGAGGGGTATTGCCAGCCCCGATGCATTCAATGGTGTTTCATCCGGCATCAATGAGTCAGCCGATCTTGTGGCTGCATTGTCCGGTATGAACTTGTCAGCGGATGATGTGTTAGGTGGTGAAAACCATTTGCCATCACAAGTTGAATTAGACGTTGATAATCACCAGAGATATCTTTTTGGCATGCAAGGTCAAGATCATGGCAAGCAACATGCTTATTTGAAGAAGTCTGAATCAGGGCACTTACAAAATTCAGGTAAGAGCAGCAGGAGTGTGTCAGACCTCAACAATCTGTCCTTGGATAGGCAGGTTGAGCTACAAAAGTCTAATGTTCCTTCCAATAACTCATATTTCAAAGGATCACCTACCTCCCATTTTAGTGGAGGTAGTTTGCCAGCTCAGTATCAGCCTTTAGATGGAACAAATTCATCATTTACTAACTATGGCTTGAGTGGGTATGGTGGAAATCCAGCATTGGCATCCTTGATGACTAACCAACTCGGCACTGGTAATCTGCCACCCTTGTTTGAAAATGTTGCTGCTGCATCAGCAATGGTAGCGCCTGGAATGGACTCAAGAATTCTTGGAGGTGGTTTGGCTTCTGGAGCCGCTGTTCCATCTGATGTGCATAGTCTTGGTAGGATGGGAAATCAAATTGCAGGTGGCGCTGTTCATTCTCCTTTTGTTGATCCCATGTATCTTCAGTACTTGAGGACATCTGAGTATGCTGCAGCAGCACAACTTGCTGCTCTTAATGACCCCTCTGTGGACAGGAACTACTTTGGTAATTCGTACATGAATTTAGTTGAGTTTCAGAAAGCTTATCTTGGGTCTATGCTCTCACCTCAGAAGTCCCAATACAATGTACCACTGGGTGGTAAATCAGGCAGCTCCAATAATCATGGTTATTATGGAAACCCTGCATATGGTGTTGGATTGTCTTACCCGGGAAGTCCAATGGCAACCTCGGTTATATCCACTTCTCCAGTTGGATCTGGAAGTCCTATTAGGCACAATGAACTGAATATGCGTTTTGCTTCTGGAATGAGGAATTTAGCTGGGGTCATGGGACCGTGGCATGTAGATACTGGGAACATGGATGAAGGATTTGCTTCTTCTCTGTTGGAAGAGTTCAAAAGCAATAAAACAAAGTGTTTTGAGCTGTCTGAAATTGCTGGTCATGTTGTTGAATTCAGGTATATATTTTTTTTTTGTCTATTACTCTTTTGATGCTTCATTTGATGTTTGCCATCCTGAAGAATTAAATTGAATTAATTTACTATCATTGGCAGTGCGGATCAATATGGGAGCCGATTTATTCAACAAAAGCTTGAAACAGCAACTACAGAAGAAAAAAACATGGTTTATCAGGAAATCATGCCACATGCTCTTGCTTTGATGACTGATGTCTTTGGTAATTACGTGGTTCAAAAGGTAATTATTACTCTTCAATTTATTATTCTCTTCCATGGATTTTGATGACTGATGTCTTCGGTGATTACATGGTTCAAAAGGTGATTATGCTCTTCAATTTATTATTCTCTTTCATGGATCTATTTTGAGCAATAGTTGGTATCTTGCAGTTTTTTGAGCATGGACTTGCATCTCAGAGAAGAGAATTGGCCAACAAGCTTCTTGGCCATGTTCTGACCCTTAGCCTTCAAATGTATGGTTGCCGGGTCATCCAGAAGGTATTGACAACTTTGGGTGGCAGTGGTCGATATTTATGTGTTTCGGCTCTCTATATGTAATTTTCTGAATATGTTATCATTGATTTTTTGTTCTTTCAATTATGTATACTTCTTCAGGCCATCGAAGTTGTTGATCTGGATCAGAAGATAGAGATGGTTCAAGAGCTTGATGGTAATATCATGCGCTGTGTCCGCGATCAGAATGGTAATCATGTCATTCAGAAGTGTATTGAATGTGTCCCTGAAGATGCAATCCATTTTATTGTCTCAACATTTTTTGATCAAGTTGTGACACTCTCAACCCATCCATATGGTTGCCGGGTGATACAGGTAAGATTTCTTCACTGCCTACTTTTATTATGTACCTAAGATCATTTGTCATATGATAACACCTTCTACATGGCAGAGAGTACTGGAGCACTGCAAAGACCCTACAACACAGCAGAAAGCGATGGATGAGATTTTAGGAGCAGTTAGCATGTTAGCTCAGGATCAGTATGGCAACTACGTAGTTCAGGTTTATAATTTTTTTTTCTGACTACTACAGTTTGTGCAATTATTGCCATGGTAGTGAATTATGTTTTTACAGTTCTCGTGTTTTATTTGGTTTACTTGAGCATGGTTTTCTGCATGTGCATTCTTGGTTGCAATCAAGCTTTTTTGAGAAATAGAGATGGCAGTTGTTTTTTATACTTTGGTTGAGTGTAGTCCCAACAATTCTCATGTCACAATGTGTTCTGAAATTATTCTCCTTTATTCTCCCAACAAGTTTTTCCTTTGGCAGGCTTCACAGTATTACATACAGAATTCTTCTTATCAATGAATGATATCAAGAAACCTTTCAACTAAAAACTTGTTTTCTTGTTTATGATTTTTATCTTCATTTATTGCGGATGTCTTGGGAACACATGTAAATCTTCAGGGATAATTGTTACTTATAATTCATTATCTTTAAAAATCTGTTGCTTTATGTTAGTATAACATCCTCTCCTATTTTCTTTATGCTTCTAACATGGCATCCAAGGTTGGCTCTCTTTCTCATATGATATGGGGTTCTGTTCCCACTCTGCCCAATATTACGTTACCTCCTAAACATGATACTGTTTGCTATTACTCTCTTTGGTATCCATGCAGTATGTTATTTATATTTGTGAGCTGATCTCTTGTTTCGGTTTCTTCTCCCCTTAATAACAGCATGTATTGGAACATGGGAAGCCTCACGAGCGTTCTACTATAATAAAGGAATTGGCAGGCAAGATAGTTCAAATGAGTCAACAGAAATTTGCCTCCAATGTTGTGGAGAAATGTTTGACCTTTGGAGGTCCTTCTGAACGCCAATTACTAGTGATTGAGATGCTTGGTTCCACAGATGAAAATGAACCTCTACAGGTTTTTTAAACTGTCCCCTTCTAATATTTAGCTCCTCCCCATTCTTTATTTGAGGCAAATTAGAAAGCAATGCTGATATGCACTGTCTTAGAAGCAGGTGACATTGGAAAAGTTGTTTTAGGTTCAATACAATCATATATGATCACAAATGATATCATTATTTTCAACCCTATTGCATGAACTGGACTTATAGCATCTGTTTAACATTTTTTTATTAAATATTTCCTTCACGTGTTTTAACAGAACCATGTCCTTTTGCATCTTTAGTCTTGAATTTCGGTCACCTAACTCTTTCGTTATCAAGCAGAGGGGAGGTTATATCTTCCCAATGATTCTTTCAATAGAATTGTGATTGTCAGTGTTGTGAATGCTTTAGCTAGTTAACTCTCACAACTTGTCTACCAGTTTGTCACTGGTTCAAAGAGGCTATTCCCTCTTAATATGTTTTGCAAAATGATAAATCAGGTTCCTTTTGTATACAGGCTATGATGAAGGATCAATTTGCAAACTATGTGGTACAAAAGGTGCTGGAAACTTGTGATGACAAACAACGTGAGCTGATTCTTTCCCGAATTAAGGTTCATTTGAATGCATTGAAAAAGTACACCTACGGAAAGCATATCGTCGCACGAGTAGAGAAACTTGTTGCTGCTGGAGGTATTTACTTCTTCTATGTTATTCCTCATTTTCATTCTCACTCGTTCATATATGCTTCAGCGTCCATGTGCATGTTTTAGGAACACTTTTATTATCTGAATACATGCATGCATATGATAATCGCATGAAATGATATACGCAAAACACCAGCACATTTTGCTATTGCTTATTGTACCATTGAAGGGTTAACCCCATTTTATAAGGCTCCCCAACCGCAGCCTTACATTTATAAGGCTTGATAGTATGGCATGATAGTATAAGCATATACTATACATTATGACATTTTCAGTTGTTTAGTGTGATCATTTTATACAAAAGCTTATACATCAAAATTTTTATAAAAATATAGGAGTGGTGGATTAGGCATGATAAGGGGTTGATGTATTAATATTGCTTATAAGTACAATTCTCAAGAACTAATATATCATTTCAATATTTATATATTAAAATGAATTTTTTAAATATATTAGTTTTTTAAATATTGAAGGATATTATTTTATACAATACCATACCAAACGTTGTATAGTATTAAAATTTAATCAGGTCTTATACAATCAAGTCTTATACTATCAGGCCTTATACTATCAGGCCTTATCCTATACTATGCACCAAACATTCCCTTAGTCACAAGGAGCAATCTTACCCTTGCTCCTCATCCTCTACTGCTTATTATTGTTAAGTTATTATTATATGTTTAATTATTGGGTTTAGTGTGTGTCATTTAAAAGGACACAACTTGTGTCCTTTTAGTGACTTACACAGAGTATGACCAGTCATACTCTGTGTAATTCTGAAAAATTAATTTTTTTTTTACTTTACACGTCAGCGATGTGACTGAGGAGAGAGAAAAAAAAGTAACTTTTCAGATTTACACAAAATATGACCGGTCATACTTTGTGTAAATTATCTAAAAGGACACAACTTGTGTCCTTTTAAATGATAGTCTTTTTTTCCCTTACTTATTATATGTATGTAGTTTGTCAACCGGTTATGTAATTTGTTGCAGAAAGGAGAATTGCTGCTCAGTGTTCTCAACCTGCTTAGGTGGCATAGAAAAATAATGTTGTTTGTACAGCTAACTGAGGATAGTGTGAGCTTCTTCTTCTTCTCCTCCCTCTTTCTCTCCTACGTCAAGAGAGGTTATGTTTACTATCTAGCCGTTTGGAAATAAAGTTGTCGGTTGTATTGCAGAACTGTACATTTTGTAGCTTTGAGGTTTATACATAGAAAATTTAAGCGAAGATGAGAGGTTCAGATATTGAATACACCTGATGCCCCCTTGCAGAGGAGATAAAAATGACTACACAAGCCTTTTTATGGTGTAAAGATTATAAAATGGTGAGGTAGTTTATAAGTTGACCGCGACTGTACAAAATGGATGCAATGTGGAGAGCTGTTCTTGTTTAGGCGAGGGCAGATTTTTTTTTTGTCTTTTTTAATTTTGTATGGTTATTGACTCTTTTCCCCTTCTAAGAGTATAATTTTTGTTGAAGTTTTTCTTTTCCCTTTTCTCTTGTGATAGCAATAATAATTTGTTCTTATTATTAACATGTTTTTATTCAATCAATTCTTAAATGGTAAAGTAAATGAGCAGTCACATGAGAAGCGAAATATTCACGATACTAGTTGTATCATTGATTAGGTGCGACGGTCTATTAAAAATGCCCCATCTTTTGTGATATATGTGCGTAATAGGAAGGGAAAAAAAAGAAATTCAAGTGTAATTTTTTAAATAGAAGTCGTATGTATCACCGCTTTACACAAAGTGTTCTCTATGAGAAGGTTCTTTAAAAGTAGGATAAATTAAGGGTGATATTTTGGATTGACATGAGATAAATTTGATATGAATAAATTTTTATCACGAATATAATTCACTTATTTTGTGAATTGATATGATAGGATACGAATAATTTATAAATTTATAGTGTGTTGTATATTATATGAGTTGATGTAATACCAACATAAATAACTTGTAAACTTCAAATTATATTATTTGTTATGTGGGTTAATTTCGGATTGGCATGTTTACTTGCCACAAAAACGTCACTTTTGGGATAAAGACCCTCGAGAGGAGTGAATGCTACGATGTCATGTAGTTTTTATCACATACAATCGTAATGTAGTATTATGAAACATCCTATTATACGGATAAATTTTTGATACAACTGTTGTATTTAAGTTGGTATAATTTTTTTCCATTTTTAGAAAAAAAAATTCACTTTTAAAATTTTTTTAAATTTATTTTTCCCGTCATATTGCACTTTTTTTCAAAAGTGGAAAAAAGTTGTACCCACTTAGATACAACAGTTATACCAAAGATTTATCCCTACTCGACGGGTTATGTCAAAATCACAATGTTACGAGTTTTAAAAAGTTCGAATTGTTGAGTGGAGTTTTCTGGTGGCGAAATTAATTTCGAATAGAAGTTGTATTTGTATGTATACCTCTTGTCTTTTGGTACAACTTGTATCGTAGTTATTTATTGATGCTCTAGTTGTTTGTAGTAGTTGTTCGACAACTTGCACTCTCATTTTTGTCTACAATGAAAATTTTGGATGGACTCTAAAACTGATTTTTACTATGATTTCTACTTTTCATATTTGAGATTTTATGTTACTTAGTATAATTTCTTGTATAATTATTGCTGAAAAAAAATATTTTTTTTGTGTTCTTACTTCTAACTATTCATAATAAATTCAGAAATAGGGAAATTAGTATTTCTTTTTTGGAGTTACTCAACCCTAATTACCTTTTTGAGGTGAGTTGGCTCCCTCCGGTATCACCACAAACTTTGACTCTTTGAGTCAGCTATGAGACTGATCCGGAGTGCGGAGGTCAGTGATGGGACCAAATTAGTATTATTTTTAGGGAGTGTAATTTCCGACCTCGCATCCTATTCCTATTAAGTAAAAGATTTGAAATTATATTTATTAGGGGCGGACCGATGGACTAAATTTTAATTTTTTATGTATAAAATAATATTTTTTAATAATAATATATTATTAGTACTAACAATTAGACCATTCCTAAAAAATATTTATAATAATTAATATTTTTTATTAGTCTGAATAATACTTATCATTTTAAAATTTTATTTTACCCCTATTATAAAAAATCCTAACCTTTTCCATATGTTACAGTCGTATCTTCAACGAACATCTAATAAACAACATTATCTACTTGACTACTTGCTCTGTTTATTTATTTATTATTTGAAAATTGATTTGGTTTTAGAATCGGCATCTCAGAAAGCAGCCAGAAGCCAAGTTGTGCATAAAATAATATAGGTCTTGATGCTAGCTCACCAGGCCATTGTTTTTCCGAAAAATTACAAGTCCGTCAGCACATTAAAATACTGAATATATTAATAAGTGTCGAAAGATGATTGCTATAAATTTGTTAGAGTATGTTTAGTTTAATTTTTTTTTTCAATAAGACTTTAAAAATTCATACCTACACTGTTTATTTTTTTATCAGTATTATTAGTATTAATGACTAATCATTTTTATATATAGTAAACCATATTATCGTTTGATTAATTTACATATGTTTTCTTTAATAATTTGGTAATATAAAATCAATACTAATTAACTATTTTATTCTGACAAAATCTGTTAAAAACATAATTTTCTGATGAGACTTTACTGAAACAGTTATGTTCATTTAGCCCTTTAAATTTGAAATGATTTTAGGACATTTTTGTTTATTAATAAGTGCCACAAAAATGATGACGTGGTAAGTTGATATAAATAACTAATAATGTATTTATATATACATGGAGCGGCGAAGGTTGTCCCTGTCCCGAATGGGTGATTGGTTGGGCGTCTTATGGTTGCATGATTTATCATAGAAAAAAATAATAATAAAAAGTGCATTCTGAAAAGGGTTTTATGTTTATTATGTTATAAAAAAAGTGATTGTGTAATGTTATAAAGATTCGTTTTGCTTTGCGTGCCATTTTTGTTTTTTTTTAAAATATGTGAACCCCATAAAATATTGTGTATGTAGGAAAATTTATTGTGTTATCAAAATAGTCACTGTCCCGATTTATCATAGAAAAAAAAAGTGCATTCTGAAAACTAAAACGAAAACCAGTCCCCATCTTTAGTTGAATAATTCATCCAGCTGTGTACCAACACTCTCTTCAAATTGATTCAATCACTCACTTTTTTTTGGCTTTGGGAACCTTCCCACATTCCAACTTGGCAATAAAGGGCCCTAAAAGTGTATTCACTTTGGTGGCATGGGATATTCTCATAGGACCACTTGTTATTTCTATGCACAAACAATGCATTGCTTTTCTTCCAATGACATTACAGTTTCGTTAACTTTTATCTCACTTGCAATGTATCATTACAAACTTTGAAATTTCCTAAATTTGTCTCTAAATTTCAATTAATATATTAAGAGATTTTTTTATTTTTTATTTTAGCATTTTCCATTAAGTCACAAACGAAATATATACTTCACAAAACCTTGTTTGTCTATTCACCAAAAAAAAAAAAAAAAAACCTTGTTTGTCTATTATTAATTTTTGAACTTTGATTAATTTACTTTTAAATGAAATTTTTTATAATTTTTAAAGCATTCAAAATTAAAAAATAATATAATATAATCTGAAAAAATATATCAGGGGCTAATTATGATATTGATTTTGAGGTGAAAAATCCGATCCATCAAAATCTTATTAAAGAATAGACACAGATAGACATTTGTATTTATAAATCTATTCAATTCAAAAACAAATTGAAAATAAAAAAATTATATAATTGAACAAAAAAGTATTTGTCATTTAAAAAGATACAATTTTATGGAAAAAAATCTTTCTATTTTTGCTACATAATTTTTTTTATCACACTCACATAAAAGTGAATGAGTCCCATTAAAAAGATAAGGAGGAAAAAAATAGTGGGATCCATCCACTTTTGTATGAGTGTGGCAAATAAATTTTTTCTGCAACAAAAACAAAAATATTAAACTCTAAAATTATATTATTTTAAATAAAAAATATATTTTATGAGTAAAGAGACTCGTCATGAAGATCATTCCATGATAGATTATTAATGAATTTTTTTAATTTAAATATTAAGTAACATTTTTTATTTCACTTAAAATAACACACTTTTTATACCAAAAAAAAACACACTTTAAAAGGATATATACTTTCCCAAATACTATTTTGAATCTTTTATTATTAAGTTTATCGTTTACATTTATTTCCTGCCTACAAAAACAAGGCAAACAAAAAATATTAAAAATGCAAAATTCATGTAATTTATATCGCTTAAATTAAATTTAAATCTCAAACTATGATTGTTTAATTAGTGTCAAAGAATTGAATAGGTGGGTTAGAGCATGTATTTGATTATCTCCAGTACTATTTTGGGAGAGATTTAAAATCGGACTAGTCAACGAGGAATGAATCGGCTGAAATATCTCAAAAAAAAAAAATTAAATTTGAATTTAGAGTAAACACACTTTTTGGTCCTTGGCAATATCTACGAAATCTTTTTTAGTCAACTAAAAAGAAAAAAGGGCCAAATGAATCGGTTGAAATATCTCAAAAAAATAACAAATAAATTTAAATGTAATACTAAATTGAATAAATAAAATAGAAATATTCATAAAATGAAATGATATTACTGTTATCTTGAAAATGGATCCTGTTAAATCCAAAACCTTAGCAGTCCACGTTGTCGTTCTTTTTCATCCTTCCCAAAAGACAAAAAAATAACGCACTTTAGAATGAGGTTCAGGAATCTTATGAGTTAGCCATAAGTCCATCCCATTAATCTCAAGCATTGGAAAAAAAATAAAGTTCTGCACCAAAATCAAATCGTGGGTGTCAAATTTCTATATGAAAGAAGATAGATTTTTTTTGACGCACAAACATCAAATGTTGGACCCACCAAATTAAAAAAAAAAAACAAAAAACTAACAACAAGTAGGGTGTGGACTAATAAAGTTCGTTTTGTGATAACATTTTTTTTAACTTTAATATCTAAAGTCATATAGTTTGTGGGCTGAATTGAGAATAAATTACGGATCAAATTTTTTGCTTTATTAAATATCCAACATTTAAAATAAAAATTATAAATAAAAATATTTATAGGTATAAAATAAATAATAAATAAAGCGTAATAATAAAGGGAGTTGGTTATATTGCTTACCACTTTAATCTTTTTATTTTTATTACTTTTTTTTTACCGTTAAATTATATTCAAATCAATAGTTTTAAATATCATAAAATTAAACAAAAATAAATTGTTATACTAGCGGGTCCCACATATTTATATATATGTTATTCATGTCACCTATCTTCTTTTTTATATACAAAATTAAAAAAAAAAAAAAAAATACATTGTTGCACTCTCATCTTACACCTATTTTCCCTCTCTTAATTTTTTTTTTTCCAGCCTTTCCCACTTGATCACGAGCAAATATAGAGTGGTTCAGGATCAATGCATCCCGATAAAGAGAAGGAAGGAGAGACAGAGGGAGATCGGAGAATTTATTTCCCTTGACCACTTGCTCTTCATCATTCTATTCAATAATAATGTTGGGTGTTTTGCTACACAAATGATTCAAGCTCACACTTGAAGGCGTTATAATCAAAATTGATTATGGTTTTAAGCAGGGAGAATATGAAGCATATTTTTTGATATCATACATTAATGATGGTCATTTTGTCACACGTATGATACAAAGATAATATAAAGCTCCCACACTAAAGAGGCATAATCAAATTTAGATCATAATTTTGAGTATAGCAATTGTTTATATTTAGTAAAATCTGAAACAACTCCAAGTTTAAACCTCAATAACTAGTTATAAATGATATTTAAGTCCAAGCAATAAGCGAGAGGATACATTAATGACGACTGATCCAACTCATTGTTGCTAATTAGTCCCCACCAAATTGCTTTTACAGATACCGTGTTTTGTCCTAGGTTTTGATAAAGTAGCTTCCGTTTTCTTACGTAAAACTATGCGTTTTATAATAATTATATTGTAAGAAAAAATATTCCCACAAACATAATTTGAATTTGTAAAATTGTATCACAATCACAATAGTGTGTGGGAGATAAAAATTTTTTTACTTTAAAAAGTAATGCGGACGTGGCACGAGTCCCCCAGTGACGGGACTAGTCCCGTCAGCATATGTGACATGTTTGACTGCATTACTTTGGGCCCAAAAATTCTGCTTTTCAAGTAGCTTCCGTTTTCTTACATAAAATTATGCGTTCTATACCGGAAAAAAAAATATGATCGTGTAATGTTATAGAGATTCGTTTTGTGTGTCTTAATTTTCTTACTTTAAAAAGTACGGGCCCCACTAGAGGTGTTAAAACGGGTTGACACGACACAAATACATCAATACTAACACGACATGAATTTTTATTCGTGTCAAAATCTTCCACACTGATACGACACGAATTTTTTGCAGGTTGACACGACACCACACTAATAACACGCAAAATAGAGATTAAAACGGTAATGGACAAAAAATTAAAAAATGGTTTAAAATTAAAAATAATTAAAAAAATATAGGTCGGCACGAACACGAATATCTCAACACGAAGTCACGAACACGACACAAATTTTTTACGTGTTATTTTCTTAACACAAACACGATATGAATTTTTTTACGGGTCAACCCGAACACGAATTTTCGTGTCGTGTCGCGGGTCGACTCACGTGTCATAACCTATATTGACACCCCTAGGCCCCACAAAATATTATGTGTGTAGAAAACTTTTTTATGTCATGTTAAATGATGAATGCAAATCTCTAAAACTAGAGAGTTCAGAGTATATATATATATTAAAACTTAAAAATATACTTATATCAAAATTTAAATGATTTAAAAGAGATATTTGTATTTTCACCAAAAAAAGAAAGAAAAATATATTTGTATTAAAGTATTGATTTATATTTTCTGAGTCATCCAAATTTGAATTCATCCGTATGGAATGTTATTGCCATCATATCACCTCTATTCAATAAATTATTGTGCATACGGATAAGTCTCACGTGAATAGACCTTCTTATATCTAATTTAATTATGATCATGTCATATGATGAATCTAAATCATTTAATAATATATCAATGGTTATAATTTTATATCTTTAAATTTTTTATAAATAAAAAAATTTTAATTAAATTAATAAAAATCAACAGTTTAAATACGATGTCAAATTTTTTAATTTGACATTGGTATGAAAAGATCTTGTATCTTCTCTAATTATAAAATTATAACTATGTTCTTAATATATATATATATATATATAATAAATCAGTAATTTTTTAAAATCACAAAAAATTATTAAAATTTTAGCATTACTTGATATGTTGCAGTAAAAAAGTTGAGATGAATTATACAAAGTCTTATTTAACTAATTTTTATTGAAAAAATCACATCATTAAAATTTTCACCTATACTGGAAGTATAAGTAAGTGATAAAAAATTTCAATGTAAATATTGTTTAATAATAAATATTTTCATTCCAAAACATAGTAAGAAGTGAGGACTTCAATATTTTTTTTATATAGAACCACCTCTCAACGATAAATGGAAAAATAATTCACATTTTTTTATACATAAATAATTCACATTTTACTTGCATAATTATATATCTGTATGCAAATATTATTTTATAAAAAATATATAATTAAGAAAATTAATATTTTGGGTAGAATTTTTTTTAAGAAAGTATTAAATATTTATACCACCAAGCATGTTGATCAATTGGTAAGGAATTGTGACAACTTAATCAGTAATCTTGAGTTTGAGTCATTGGGAACACAACTGTATTTGAACTTGGTAAGAAGAGTTTTACCGCTTATGTGCATAATTATTAGTATCATACGATACATGATACAATTCGTATGATACGATATGATTCACAAGCACAACAATACATATCGTGGGGTGGGCTGTATCAGAAACGGGTTTGTATGGGATGATAAGATATTGTATTGTGTATCATATTATACAAAAATTACATCAATTTTTTTAATTTTTAATATAAAAAATTGATTTTTGATTTAAATTAAAAGAATCTAAAACATTATTAATAATAAGAAAAAAAATAAAAATTTAATTTGTGATTTAACTTTATTAAATAAATATTTTTAATTATTTTTATTATATTTTTATATCTTACAATTCAATATTATTATACAAAATAGACAAAATAATATACAATACGTATTGTGATTTGACAACCTTATTTATATTATTCAACTCAACTCGAACGGGACAAATTGAATAATAAAAAGAATTTTGGTTTATACAGACTTTTCGATCCTAATTCATATGGACTAGGGTTTAGTGGAAATGTGATGACCCATTTTGACAATTACAATAATGAGTTCATTTTGCCATTTTGGTATATGGTGTTGCAATTTTGAATTTTGGGGAGGGATTGACGTGCTATTATTAGCGAATCGAATGTGGTGACATTATTATTCCATGTCGGTTGCAATGCAAATTTCGTTTGTGGGTTGAGATTTTGCTACTGCATATGGAAAATCAAATACGTAATGGCTAGTACTCTAGGAAAATCAAATACCCCAGTTAGGGTCCACTTTATAGGTTAACCGGTTGGACCGACCCGGCCGGGCCAGATTGGGTCTCGTCAATTTTTATAACACTGTTCAATATAAATAGCAAAACTATTTGAAAATGTACTCATTAACTCATATAAACTCAAACCTACTTATGTCATTAATTAACTTGAATATCAGAATACATAGCAGTAGGGATGTGCATGGGTCGAACCGAACCGGTTTTTTTGAAAAATCGAACCGAATTGGTTTAAGTGGTTCGGTTCGGTCCAAAAACCTTCTCGGAAGTGGTTCGGTTCGGTTCGAAAGGTTCCGGTTCGGAACCGAACCCGAAGTGGGTCACCGATTGGGTCTCGTCAATTTTTATAAAAAATTAAAAATTTTAAAAAATAAAGTTATAAAAAAACTATTTGAAAATGTACTCATTAACTCATATAGACTCAAACCTACTTATGTCATTAATTAACTTGAATATCAGAATACATAGCAGTGTGAGAATGCCTTATTTTTTAAAACCGGTTATTTTATGAATCCTTGAAAAAACACAATACCGAACTTTTATATTTATTTTGCACACCCCTACATAGCAGTGTGAGAATGCCTTATTCACTTCCACATGTTTCATATGAATCATTGAAAAAACACAATACCGAACTTGTAAAGGAGATCAGACAACCATCATCCTCTTGGAAGTTGAGTTTAGGTTATTTGTGACGTTTTCGGTTTAGTTATGAAATATAAAAAAGTGAATAGAAACAGTAGGAAAATGTATTAAGTTTTTACGTCTGAAAATCTTAATTCATAACTAAACAAACATTTAACACTAGTATTTTAAAAATAATCGTAGTTAGCCACATAAAATCTAAGTCACAAATATTTTTATTTATAAAATAAACATTGTTAATAAAAAGGGAAATGTTATGTTTATAAATTTTTTGTTTAGAAACTCTTATAAATTAAATTATATATTCTGTTTATCAAAAAAAATAAAACTACATATTTTGAGGAGTACACATATAATTTAGTTTGTAAATAAAAAGTTTATAAATATAATCATACTCAATAAAAAAATGAAGAAAGTAAGATGATTTGAAAATAATTACGATTAGGGGTGAAAGTGGGCTGGACTGGGTCAAACTTTGTCCCGAAAAGTCCAAGTCTATGCCAAAAAATTCCAATTTGACCTAACCTGATAGTATAACACGAGTCTAACTGTTAGCCTGACATAACTCTTTTGAAAAAAAAAACAAATGGTCTGGTTTGGTCCATTAGCCTATTAATTTTTAACTTCCAAGCAGAACCATGAATCAACTTCACAGAATACTCAAATTTTGTTGATAAAACAAAAATCACAATTTCAATATCCCAACAGAACCATGAAACACAATAACAACTTATCACAATTTATATCTAAGTTACTTTCAAAAGCAGAATGTCCAAACCAAATAACATATATTTCATCAGATCCAACAAATCAACCCGTACCATGTAAATTAAAATAACTTTATAAATCCTACAAATACATCATGATGTTTGTAGTGGCCAAAAACTTCTCATCATCTTCTCTCCCATGTAAATATAATTCAAAGGTTACATGAGTTGGCAAACGATTTGTAAATGTAGAAAACAAAAAACAAACTTAAAGAATAGAAAGAAAATAAGATTAAGAAACAAAAAAAAATTATGCCTTTTTTTTTTTTCAAACCATATTTATTATGTAGCTAATCTCCACCGCATATTAAAGCTTAGATGGTATCTTCAATCAAGCTAAAACGATAAGCATCAATAACTCTTCCTCTAGCTCTAAATGTTGATTCTGATGCTACCGCAGAAATTAGTATAGATCTTGCCCATCTTAAAGGTGGTATTAGTGGAGGTCGAACCTAAGTCATTCCACCACCTACTCAGCTCACATGCATCAACTGAGTTATCATCATTTGATACTACTATGAATAATATTATTTTATTCTCTATTTAAAATAAATAATATGATACAGGCCGGCTAGTAGGCTTATAGACCTGACATGTAAAAAAAGCCTATAACATGCTTCCTAAATAGGCCTCCTTAAAAGCTCAAGCCTGTTCTATTTTCCTACATATAATTGGCCGAATCTGACTTGATATAGGTTAGGCCGTAGATCTTGTAGACCGGTCCGACCCACTTTCACCCTTTAATTAGAGAAGTCTAAATTAAATTTTTTTATCCTAAATTAAAAATTTAAAATAAATTTAGACAACAAAAATAAAATTTGAGTGTATTCATTAAGACGTTAAGTGCTTCTTTGATACATAGTATAGGATAAGGTGAGATAGTATAAGACATGATTAAATTTTAATACTATCCGGTGTTTGACATGATATTGTATAAAATAATATATTGTATAAGATAATATTATTCTATGTTTGGTAATACACTGTGTAATACTAGATAGGTTAAAAATAAATATTTTTGTCAAAATATCTTTTAATAATGAATTTACATAATTATTCCAAATACATCAGATGATATTATTTTTTATAGAAATATGTTGATTAGTTTGTCCAAAAAATATTTTTATAAAAATAAAAATCTCCAATATTTAAAAAAATTATATATTGAAAAAAATTTTTTATTTTTTAATATTAATATATTATATATTGAAAAACAAATAATATATTAATTCTTGAAAATTGTATTAGTTAATACATCAACACCTTATCATGTCTAATACTATCCTTCTAGGCCTGATTAAGTTATACATCATTTTGACATATAAAGAGATCATACTATATAAGCTTATACTATATGATGGTCACACCAAATAACTAAAAATATCATAACATATAATATAAACTCATACTATCAACACCTTATACATCACACCAAACAACTATAATATACAAAAGTTATTCATCATTCATCAAGACGTTAATATACAAAAGTAAAGTAGACATATTGAGAAGATTACCAAAAAAAAAAAAAAAAAAAAAAGTAGACATATTGGGTACACAAGAATCTTTATAAACGAATCATGATTCATGAAAGCTTCCCTTTTGGTAATGACCGCAATTCTGACAAGGCACAGGCACGTGTATAATATACTAAAGTTATTCATTAAGACGTTAATATACAAAAGTAAAGTAGACATATTGAGTAGATTACCAAACAAATAAGTAGACATATTGGGAACCGAACCGAACCATTTTCAAACCAAACAAAATTAATTTTTATAACTTTATTTTTTAAATTTTTAAATTCTTTTCTTTATAAACGAATCATGATTTATGAATGCTTCCCTTTTGGTAATGACCGCAATTCTGACAAGGCACAGGCACGTGTGTTTCTTACGAAGCGAGTGAGATAATAGATGAAATAAAACATACAATGAAGAAAGATAGATAGATAGATATTTGGAGGATCAAAAATATCTGGCTAAATCGTCCACGTTGGCACCACCCCATCACCCTTATGGAATAAGATATTGCACTTTTTTCTCCTTTTTCACAATTTCCACCAAATTATATTATTATTATTCAGATTTGAGATTAAAAACTTGCCACTATCAATTATTTCGTTCATTTCCCCTATTATCTTTCGCTTCCTTCATCACTTTCCTGTTCGCCCAAACACACCCACCGCCAAATCTTCACCAAATATCAACACAACAGGTCGTGTTTCGTTTTCGTGATTCCATCAAACTCTGCATCTTTCATCTTCATCTATTCAATTCCATCTCTCATTCATTTATTCATTCATTCATTCTTTCCTTCCTCTTTCGACTTTTTTTGGATCCAAATCCAATACCCAAACCGTTTCAGATATCTCTAACAAACTAATAACAGTTTTGGGGGTCTGAGGAGGAGAGAGAAAAAGAAAGGCACAGTTATTCTGTTTTAAACGGTTACAACTGAATGGGGGAAGAGGTTAAGATGAGTGACTACGATGAAGAGCGGGTCATGGAGTGGGAGATGGGCCTCCCCACGGCCCATGATCTCACCCCTCTTTCTCAGCTCTTGATCCCGCCGGAGCTCGCTTCCGCCTTCAGCATCTCGCCGGAGCCCCACCGCACACTCCTCGATGTCAACCGCGCCTCCCGCAACACCCTCTCCACTCTTCGCGGCGGCCACCAGGCCTTCTCCTCCAACAACAACCACCACCTCGACGACGACGATGAGGAGGAGGAAGAAGACACCGATCGTGACGGCTCGGGCTCCGATCCCAGGAAACACCGGAAGATCGATTGCGCGGCGGAGGAAGCGGATTCGGCCCTGCGGACGGAGAACTCCGGCGACCGGACGGCCGTGAAGAGGCCTCGGCTGGTGTGGACCCCGCAACTGCACAAGCGGTTCGTGGACGTGGTGGCGCACCTCGGGATCAAGAACGCGGTTCCGAAAACGATTATGCAGTTGATGAACGTTGAAGGGTTGACCCGTGAGAATGTGGCTAGCCACCTTCAGAAGTATCGTCTTTACTTGAAGAGGATGCAAGGTCTCTCCAACGATGGTCCTTCTTCCTCGGATCAGCTTTTTGCATCAACCCCTGTTCCACAGAGCTTGCATGAGTCTGGTGCTGCTGCTGCTGCTGCTGCAAGTGCCCATTCTCATGGAAATAATGGGCACCTTCCACTTCCAATTCCAATGCCTTATCCCCCTCCTATGATGTCAATGCCTGTCATTGGGATGCCACATGGTCATGGTCATGGTCATGGCCATGGCCACATGGGGATCCCAATGGGCACTTCTTCTGCTACTTCCCCTTATCATTCCTTCGACTCTCATCCATATAACAACATGTTGCAGCAAAGGGATTGGACTCACCTTGCTCCTAATGATAAATAAACTCCCACGTTTCTTCTCACTAAAGGTGAGCCACCATTATATTTTCATATGGGAACTTTCAAAATATGTTTATTCATTTTTTAATAAACATAATTATGCATATGTGATTGATTTAGTGATTGAGGTTGTGGCTTCTTCTATCAGGAATAAATCTTTGGTAATACTGCGGCACCAAAGATTCAGTGCATCCCATCAATATAAACATTACATGTTTCTCTATCCTCTCCTCTGATGTGTACTGCTCTTATTGATGAGATGCACCAAATCTAGGTGCAGTAGCGCCAAAGATTTATTCCTTCAAGCATATTACTGTTTGAGTAACTCACTGACTCACTCATGCATTATACTGAAATGCTGATTATGGTAGACTCTGTTATTTGTTTATTATGTCTTGCATTGGAACAAATTTAATGTTCTGTTTTCTATTTCTTTGTTAATATGGCTTTGCTAATTATGTCATAAGTAGGATGTGCAATAAGCATGTTTCTTTGTTCTGTCGTTGAGTACAATATGCTCTGAGGTGCTGAATGATTATGAGATCAACTCAAAGCAAATTATTGGTGGGTCACTTTGATGCTGTCATTCACTATTTCATCTTTTTTCCCCTCCTACCTTCAACAAGTTATCCATCTCTCTTAAAAGGAGGTGAAATGATGTACTAGTAGATGGTAAAGGTGAATGTCGCCGTCATTGAATAGATATGCATATTCAGTTGCTTTTATATATGTATCTTCTGATCGAAAATGAGTTTTGTTCTTTTTTAAAATGATTCTTGACGGTAATCTTTGCTGTCTAATGTAGAAAACATCTCTCATTGGACCTTCTTGTGATACTTTCGTTTTCTGTTAGGAGGGTAGATATGTATATGTGCATTTGAATTTCCATCATCATTGCCATGATTCTTCAACATTGTCAGTTGTTAAGGTTAATTGATTGTATTTTTAATGCCCTCATATTGCCTATTTTAAGGCAGCTGAAAAATAATGTATTTTGTGTGTGATGCCTCTTTTGTAGACTCAAACGTTTAGCTATTGGTCGTGACTTTAGAAAGTCTGGGAAGTAGCTGCATTGATCTCCTTGAACTTCTCACAAACGGATTCTTGAGGAAGTATTTGAAGACTTTATGGAGCTAAATTACAGTCTGAATCAGTAATAGGTACCATGTGGGCAGATTTACAAACTTCTTGGCACTTTTCTCTAATTCCTGTCACCTAATTGTAGGAGGAGAATTCTGGCATGTTTCTTCTGGTCAACCTAGACAGCTGATTCTAAAGTAAACTCTAAACTAGTTCTTGATTCATAAATCATAAGTGCTATTATATTGTGTAATCCTGAACATTTACCCTCTTTTTCAGAACCATTGCAAAATTGAATAAAAGAGAGACTGAACAACAGTCAGCAAACATTTTGTGCCCTGCCATGGCATTAAATGTGTTCCTATATCTTAAAGTTCTTCGTTTATTATTTCATTTGAATTAGATGTTTCATTTTCTTAAATTGGGTGCTGTTGGTTCTCAGGTTAGATTAGAAATGTTACAGAGGGAGTGAAACGGGGATTTGAAATTTGTATATATAGAGGTTTAATTAACCAAGTTGAATCACGGCCACATACACAACCCCAACCTTGATATTTCTAGGTTTACCCATAACACTTATTCATTGGTCTCTGTTTTTCTGAAAGAGATTAAACTAGACTTCCGTTCTTTTTTTTCTTTTCTTTTTTTTCTTGGTGGTCTTGGAAAGATATCAACCATTCCAAGGTTTACTTGGTTTAGAGAGTATGCACTCTAACCAGTAGAGGCATAAATATATTTTGATCAAGCTAAATTGGAGCTTGATGAAGATCGATCTACACAGTTTGTAAAATTACTTTGTTTTTCTTCTTGGGCAAGTTATTACTATTTAATTATACTCTTATTTAACTCATTCCTCTTGTATATATAGAGGTTTAATTGACCAAGTTGAATCACGGCCACATACACAACCCCAACCTTGATATTTCTTGGTTTACCCATAACACACTTATTCATTGGTCTCTGTTTTTCTGAAAGAGATTAAACTAGACTTGCGTTTTTTTTTTTTTTTTTGGTGGTCTTGGACAGATATCAACCATTCCAAGTTTACTTGGTTTAGAGAGTATGCACTCTAACGAGTAGAGGCACAAATATATTTTGAACAAGCTAAATAGGAGCTTGATGAAGATCGATCTACACAGTTTGTAAAATTTACTTTGTTTTTCTTCTTGGGCAACTTATTACTATTTAATTATACTCTTATTGAACTCATTCCTCTTGTGGATAAGGCTTTTGTTTAAGTTTGCAGAATCCTTAATAATGCTTTGCTAATTGAATTTATTAAACGGAGATAATAAAAGTTGCTAAAAGATTCAAAGCACAAGGATAGCTGGTTGGAGGTCAATTAAAGGAAACTTGAATGGACTAAAAAGAAAAGCATCTAATGCCAACATTCTCCTTTAAATAAATAAAAGAATAATGGGGTTTGTGGAATCGATCACAAAGGCGCAAGCGCCCTTAATGGATAAGTTTCTTGGAGAAAAATATAAAGTTTTAGGCTCTTTGAGATACTCCGCATATTAATAAGGGTTTGCAATAAAAAATAGAAAAGTAGTTGATATGGACATCAAAGTGAGAGTGGTAATGTATGAGAAGTCTTTTTCCCATATAATAAATGGACATAAGTCTTTTTCGCAAGAAATGGTAGAAGCTTTGGTGGAGAATGAAGCAAATTATTCGATTTATGTATAAGAACAAATTTTTTCTCGCGCTGCTTCCCTTTGTTGCAAGTATTTGGTATGCAAGTGAAGAATTAGCAGCATGTGCTGCCTCAGCAACCTTTGCGGTTTTTGTCTAGAACTCTAAATTAGAATACATAATTAAGATTTAGTTCCCGAGAGATGCAGGCACATATGATAAATAAAGATATTCTTTAGGTCCAATGGTGCCTCCCAAAAGGGTACTGAACTGTTGCCTGATGAGGAGAAGGAAACAATACATACAAAATTGCTTCTAGAGGTTTGCCACCATCTTCGTTTTGAAGAAGCAAAACCCGTGGCTTCTAGCTACCGACAGAAATGTAGCAAATTGCAAAGGAACCTCCAGCTAGAAAGAATCATTTACCTACCTATAATATTATACATTATCTATCCAACTCAATCCTTGTAATTTTCTGAGTTTTCCCTTCTTCATCATCTTCTTGATCCTCTCAACCTTTCCCCATTTGCCAGCATCGGCATATAGGCTGGACAATAGAAGACGGTTCCCAGCACTCTCGGGCTCTAATTCCAACAAATGCTTAGCAGCCACTTCTGCAAGCTCCACATGCCCATGATTTCTACAAGCAGCAAGTAATGCACCCCACACAAATAAATCAGGTTCAACAGGCATTGTCTTGATCATGCAATATGCTTCGTGGAGATTCCCGGCTCGACCAAGAAGATCCACCATGCATGCATAATGCTCCAGTCTTGGCTCAATATTGTATTTTTCTTGCATAGTCTTGAACAGCCTATGCCCAAGTTCAATATCTCCAGCATGGCTACATGCGGTGAGAGCTGCCGTGAAAGTTAAATGATCCAGCTTGGCTCCCCCTTCCATCTCCATCTGATTGAAGAGCTCTATAGCTTCCTCGCAATACCCATGATTCGCATGACCAAAAATGATAGAGTTCCATGTAACTGTGTTCTTGTCTGGCATCTTACAAAACAGAGTCCTCGCTTCAGCAATGAACCCACATTTTGCATACATATCAACCAGAGCACTCCTTACATATACATCTTCCTCCACCCCAATCACCAGCGCGTAGCCATGAATCTCCTTCCCAATCCTCACTCTTGCTGTGGTAGCACAAGCAGGAATAAGGGCGCTGATAGTAGCTGAAGTTGGACAAAACCCATGACGCAACATTTGCTTAAACGTATCAAATGCTTCATCATTACGAAAGTTCTGCACAAAACCGGATATAACAGAAGTCCATGATATCACATCAGGCTCAACACCATCTGCAATCATCAACCTAAAAATCTCAGATGCCATTGCTTGTTCACCTTTTTGTGAAAACCCATATATCAAAGTGTTCCAAGTTACTACATTCGGATAGACACCCATCAACTTCATACTTTCCACCAAATCCAGTGCCTTATTTACAAGGCCATGTTGAACATACCCAGAAACAACAGCATTTAGGGCCACTAAATCTTTCATAGTCATTCCATCAAACACCTTACGTGCATCTTCAACTCTCCCACACTTAGAGTACATAACAATCAAAGCACTAGACACAAAAGCATCTAGGTGGAAGGAACACTTGAAAATCAAGCCATGTATCTTCTCTCCCATGATCCGGTCACCGATGTGGCCACAAGCTTTGAGAACGCTTGGAATCACAAATACGTTATCGGACTTCAGCTCTTGGGTTGTTTGCATCTCAGAGAACACGGCCAGAGCGTGCTCATAGAAGCCGCAGCGAGCACAAGTGCCAATAAGTGCTATCCAGCGGCGAACATTTGTTTTGGGAATTTTGTCGAACAGTTTTCGCGCAAGGGATAGTTGACCACAGCGCGCGTACAAGGCCACGAGATTGGATGCAATGACGTTGAAATGAGCCAAGCCGCTGGTGATTAGGTGAGCGTGAAGTTTCTTGCCCTGTTGCAACGCTCGATCGCGAGCGTATATATCGACGAGTTCAGCATAGCCTTCGAGTCCTGACCGGAACAACCGATGGCAGATGATGGCATTTGTCGCGGGAATCTTAACAAATGTAGTGCTTCTGATGAGACCATGCATAACAACAGTAAGTAACTGAACTGAACTACAAGAAACCAGTACCAAGTTAGTATCGCATAAATAAAATGAGCAAGCTGTTATAATAACTAAAGTTTTGTTCTTACAATGTCTTCAACAATGACACTCCGTAATTTCCAAAATTTTGAACTGCACTGATTAAAGTCCAGCTCGATCGAATTGTTCATTAATCGATGAATAGTCACATGCAGTTGTGTTCAAAATTGTACAAAAGAACCAAATAGATCCATAACTAAACCGCTCCACATTTTACAAAATGGCTATTTTTGAAAATCGGTTTTAAATGAAATTACATTTTATTTTATAAACTAGTTATTTACCAAACCATAAAAATAATTGGTTATCCATAACCAAACTACTCTACAATTAAAGAATAAATAAGTATTATGTTTTATTATGCCTATTATATTAGTCAATTGACTCAAACTTTCAAACAATAAACTAGCAAAAAAAATTAAGCAGCTCAAGTAAATAAATAAATTTGTCCGATGAAATTTTATCCGATAAAACTTTTGTCGAATTTTTTTACAAAATTGTTTTATGTCAAATTTTTTTACGGAAATATTTCTCATCGAAAATTTTTGACAGAAATTTGATCAATTGAAAATTATGATAGAAATGTTTTTTGTTGAAAATTTTGTTGGAAATATTTTATGTCAAAAATTTTCGATGAAAATGTGTTTTGTCAAAAATTTCAACGGAAATTTTTTCTGTCAAAATATATGATAAAAATATCTGTAAAGAATTTTGACGAATTTTTTTTCCGTCAAAAAGTTTTACAGAAATGTTTTTCGTTGAAAATTTCGAAGGAAATATTCTTCGTCGAAAATTCCGACGAATATGTTTTTTGTCAAATATATTGAGGAAAATATTTTAACGAAATTTAGATTTCGTAAAGAATTTTGACACGAAAAATTTTCTGTCAGAATTTTTTACAAAAATATTTTTCATCACAAATATTTACAAAAAGCCTTAATCCTGGACCCACCCCGAATCAGTTTAGTTGCGAAGCAATGAACCGATTGGAATATTTCAAAAAAAAAAAGGTTTATATTTCCGCAGCTGCTGTACGTGGAACAATCAAATACTTGTCATATATATACGTAAAAGTATTAAATATTGTTGAGATATGTAGTCCCACATTAATTGTATGGGCAACTAATGTTAATGTGGAGTTTATAAGGCCTTGAGCACTCTTACCCTTTGAGCTAGCTTTCGGGGTGGTGTATCCCAATGTTCTTTGACAAATATGGAGAATCATAATCATACAAAATATGAAAGTATTAAATGAGGGGAATCATAATCATACACCTATCATTACTGTACGTAAACCCTAAATCCTATAAGGTGGTAGAAATGATTTTACTATATATATATATATATATATATATATATATATATATATATATATATATATATATACCAAAAAATTAAAAAATTCAATCACTGGACTGTCCAGTGAGTGAATTTTAACTATGTTGTCCCGTGAGAACATAGTGCAAAAATATTACAATGGTGTTCTTCAGGTGTTCTCCCGGGAGAACATAGTTATAATTTTACTATAACTGTGTTCTCGCGGGAGAACATAATGCACTGGACCAATTTTTACATCCAGTCACTGTACACTCACTATACCCTATATATATATATATATATATATATATATTAGGGCAGGATATTCTTACACCGGTGTAAGAGTTAGAAGTCTTACACTCAATCTTGATCATTGATCCACTTGTATCCAATGGCTCATATTACTAAAAACTTAGAGCCCTTAGATATAAGAAGCATTAACGGATAAGATTGAGAGTGTAACTTACACGGGTGTAAAATGATCCTGACCCATATATATATATATATATATATATATATATATATATTAAGGCAGGAGCAGGATATTCTTACATCGGTGTAAGAATTAGAAGTCTTACACTTAATTTTAATCATTGATCCACTTGTATACAATGACTCACATTACTAAAAAAATTGAACCCTTAGATATAAGTGGGATCAACGCACAAGATTGGGAGTGTAACTTACACTGGTGTAAAATGATCCTAACCCATATATATATATATATATATATATATATATATATATATATATATATATATATATATACAAATTTTTTTGTTTACAAATTCTTACAACTATACTATATTCTCCCGGGAAAATATAGTGTAATTTGTAAAAAAATTCCAAAAAATTTGTAAACGGATCCTGTCCCTATATATATATATATATATATATATATATATATGTTGCGGCTCCACGTGGATCTTTATTAATTTTACGTCAAAGATGTTTATTTTCCTCACCGAATTTGAAATATTTATTCTACTGTTGAATTTCTCGATCTTGTTTCTTTAGTATTGTAAAAGTTCAACAATTTTTCTGATCATTGCCTGGTCTAATATCTAATTAAGGGGAGTACTTATTCGTGAGGTTTAGTAGGAAGCAAAATTGTTAGACTACACGTGTAGAAAAGGAGTCCATAAGTGGAACCCAACGGTGAGGGTTGGGCCACTATTATTATTATTGCGTAGCGCAAGAATGCAGGAAGCAATTACATGAGCACGGTTCAATTTTTGGGTTAAATTCCTACCACTTATTGTCCACAGAAAGAACAAATATAACAGCAGAGTTATTCAAAGATTGAGACAAATTGCTATCCAGGAAATCATTCAAGACAAATGGCTCAACTCGAACGCCCACAGAGAAATGTTGATACTTCAAAATCTCCTACCATCCATACCATGGAACAACTCCTCCGAGGTAATCTTTTCCCACCCTTTAAAGCTCAAATGTTTTTTTTATGCTACTAGTTACTAAGAAAAAGGTCACAAATAATGTTTTAACCATGCATATATAACTGTCTACGTATGTAAGTAATTAAGAAAGGCGCGGAAATGTTAGTCTTATGTGACATGAGACAATAAGTCTCTTCTACATATTCAAAAAGACGTGTGACCCATTTCAATTTTTTTTTCTTCTTTTTCTATGCAATGAGACCCACATAAGTATCTGAGTTGAACATGAGATATCTTATCTCACGTTGCATCGACACAACTTATATCATTTAACCCTCACAAAGAGATGGGACCCACACCTTTTTTTTGCCTACTCTCTCCCCCCTTTTATCTATCTCTTTCTCTCACTTAAAACGACACAACTTTACATTCTTTAAAATGACACACATCTTTCTTTTATATTATTATGGTTTGAGAGGAGGGATATTCTTACTACCAAAATTTTCTACTACCAACTTACTACCTATCTAATCACCATTGGATCAACATTTTCTCTTTTTTCAAAAACTTTTTAACATTCTCTCTTTGATTCAATGATGATTAGATAGGTAATAAGTTAGTAATAAAAAATTTTGGTAGTAAAAATATCCTCCCTCATGGTTTGAATGTTAAAGCCATGGAAAAACCATAGGCTTGATTTTAGGTTCCTGTTTTATGTACAGCAGGAGAAAGCTCAAAGTCTAGTAAGCAGTCACCAACCTTGTCTTCCTCCTCCTCCGGTTCTTCCCAATCCTCTCCTTTCTTCCAGAGGATGAGGCACCATGACTGGGAAGAAGACCATGGCCAGAATCAGAAGAAATCAGTTCTCACTAAAGTGAAGGAGAAGGCCAAGAAATTACGCCACAGCCTCAGCAAGAAAAAACACGAGGACGGAACTAGTCCTACAGGGGCTGCTGGCCTTGAAGGTTATGGAGTAGAAGAAGATGCTGAATTCCATGGAACTCCGAGTAATTAACATCATTAAATGCCTTAAGATTTGTCTTTTTCTTCTTCTTCTTTTTTATTATATATGCACAGAATTAAGAGTAAATGCTAGAGAAAAAACACGGTCCAATTAAGTCGACTTATGGTCCTTCTGAAATTTCAGTTATTTGAAATTATGATCTCTTTGAAATTCAGATAAGATCCTTTTTAGTCCCACAAAAAGGACTAATATCAAAGTTATCAAATGCGGATTGTGGCATGTCGCGGCCAACCCCGAAAAAATGCTATAGCGTTATAGCGGGTTGCGATTGCAGAAATAGCGGAATAGATATATGATAAAAAGAAATATTTTTATAGGCAGAGATAGCAGAAGTGACAGAGATAGACACAGATAGATCAAAAAATCCTTGAAAATTTTCTGTTACACATTTAAATTTAGGACAAAATTGACATTTTGCCTCATGACAGCAATATGGCCGCGAGTTGCGATCGCAGTGGCCACTGTTTCGTTCCAATGCGCGCGGAGCGGTTTCTTGCGGTGAGGCATCGCAACGCCCCATGCGACGCGGCTCGTGGCGCTATTGTGGCGCAATTAACTACCATGACTAATATGAGTTTTTTTTTTTTTGTAAGGAATTAAAATGGGTTCCGTGTTTTTTGGTTAAGGAATTTACTCTAGAATTAATGTGTTAAATTAATATTTCAGTGTACGAATCAGAGAAGGCACCTGAAGGATACAAAGAAAATGCAAGTCCAGTAACCCCTGAGAAGCATGTTAAACCAAGAGTGGAACAAGCTCGAGAGAAGTCATTAAGTCGTTCACTGTCCAAGAAAACAACCCAAGGTGCAACAGCAACAAGTCCAACTGCTACTACTCCTACATCATCTCCAACTCTTTCAAGTCCAAACAAGACAATGGCCAAAACCATAGCCGATAAAGTGACACCAGCTTCTGCTGAAGGATTAGGTGCAGCACATTCTATAACCTCAAAACTTCAAGGCCTCACTGTTTCCAAACAACCAACAGAGCATCATTACGCTTCATCATCAACAGCTGCAACAAAAACTCCTGACACTTCTTTGTCCTTTGCTAATCCACTTACTCCTCCTGCCAAGTTGCCTTCTCAAACTACTTCAAACCCAGACCCTCCGCGAATTTCATCAGCTCCGGTGACTCCATCGCCTTTATCTGCTCAACCGAGTGGGAAGAATACCAGCCCCACATCCCAAATATGGGACAAGGGTGTTTCGGTGAAGGAGTACTTGATGAACAAACTTGAACCAGGTGAAGATGAGAAAGCTTTGTCTCAAGTGATATCTGAAGCAATGAGTCCTAGGAGAACTCCTGGTGATGCAGGGGTGATGGAGAAGGTGAGAGAAGCTGTAACTTCTTTGCTCCGAAATGAGGAACCAACAAAATATGCAGATGCAACTCACACTACTCGCATGTCATCTCAAACCCCAGCATCTAAT
Organism: Gastrolobium villosum; assembly: GCA_032173675.1. Taxonomy (NCBI): domain Eukaryota; kingdom Viridiplantae; phylum Streptophyta; class Magnoliopsida; order Fabales; family Fabaceae; genus Gastrolobium; species Gastrolobium villosum. The sequence continues at coordinate 94,132 of JAVKPL010007373.1, forward strand.
ACCAACGTTACTAGTGCTTCATCTCAAATCCCAGCATCTAATACCAACGTTACTAGCACTTCGTCTCAAATCCCAGTATCTTCCAACGCTCAAGAAGGTAAAGCACTAGTTCATGCAATCGTTTTATGATATTTATCTGATCCTATCATCTGAAGGGCCAGCTTAGCTTAGTGGTAAGCTTGCTTGCCGTGGTGTATCAGGTCGCAGGTTCGAATCAGTCTCTCTGCAAAAAGAAGGGGAAAGACTGCCTAGAGTATTCCCTTTCCCAGACACTCACGAAGTGGGTATTTGAACTGGGTCGGCCCTTTTTTTATCTCATCCTATCATCTGACTCTCTTTCACACAAATATTTTGTCTCTACGAAAACCTATGTTTGATCTGATCTTTCTAAATATGCAGTGGTTCAGGAAGAAAACCATGGCAGAATTCTTCGGGCAAATTGAAAGTCCCCATAATATGTGTTTTCTACATGTTTGTGTATGTATTCATTGTGTGTATGTAGATAATTAGGCAGGAAACATGATTTCCATTATATTTGTAAAACTTAATTTGTATGTAATAAACTGTGTTCCGGGTGTAACGGCCTGAAGGATACATTGTATATTTGTATTATATTACACTTTACATATTCTTCAGTGTTTTATTCACTGCCACAGAATTTTCTTTTATTATGAGCATAAATAAAGCAATTAACTTTTTTTCCAAACTCACCATTAATTAGTAGTTAACGAGGATTTTATGATACAAAATGCTCAAACCAACTCAATTGCCACACTTGATTAGTTGCTTTAGCTTATGAATTTAGTGAGGACCTCTGGCGAGGTGAAGATTCTAGACAAGTGTAGGGGCTAAGTAACAATGCATTTTGGGATTATATACCTTTTGTATTGCCATACTAACGGAAACCATTATAAACTACAGACTTAGCACATTAGCAATGTTCATAATAAGTCTAGAAAAGATTGGTGCCCAATTATAGGTCCTCACATTCGTATGTCAATCCTCTTGGTTAGTGGCAATGGAATCATGAAGTCAGAACCATTATGTGATTTGAGTATCTTGTTAGAGATTAAAAATCTAATCAACTTGTTGCAAACATTACAATGACCATGAAATCTACACAGAAGATATACACAAAGGTGGCAGACTCACCAAGATATATTGCATTCACATCAAAAGATGCTAGTTTAAGCTGTCACTTTAAGATTTTGGATTCTATATCTTCTAGGCTCAAACCTTTGGTCTCCGGAACAGAAAATATAATGAACAGAAGTGACACTAAAGCAATAGCCCCAAAAAGGAGAAAAAGGTTCTCTGCTCCCAGAAGCTCCTGTTTATCACAGATTAATAAACTTCAAGAGCAGTCAGACAATGTTAAAAATGCTGAAGTTATCTTAAATAAAATAAATAAATACAAAAGTAAAGAATCTAAAACCTTTAATGGCGAGAATGCAAAGGTGACAACAGCGTTTGAAGCAAAGTTGGTAAGAACAGCCAGACTAATCCCTCGTCCTCGAGTGCGAAGTGGGAAGATTTCTGATACCATAAGCCAACTTATTGGCCCAAATGATATCTGCAATGCAAATGCAATTTGACATAAATCTACCACGATATTTTAATCATTACATTGACCTCAAGGACAATGGTAATACTAAATCAGAAAACTTTTTTATTTATTGCAAGTTTCTCCCTTTATTTATTTATACATTTGGTTGACTAAAATTAATTAAATACTACTGAAGAGGACTTTCATACAGGTTGAACATGAAAAAAAAAAAGCAGGTCATATGGCTGGAAGACAGTTACCTGGTAGCAACCAACATAAAGAAGTAAAGCCGCAACAGCAATAACTGGGAACCCTCCAAAAAATTTATAATAAGCAGAAAGGAGAACTAAAGAAAGGGCCTACAGAAATCAAAGAAAGCTCAATAACCATTTGCATTTGACAAGTTGCAGTCAAAGTACTGTAAGAATCCATTAGTTTAAAATGTCATAGAATTCCTACAATGCCACTGACACCTCCAATCAGAAGAGGTCTTCTCCCCAAATCATCAACTTTTAGGACAGCAATCCATGTCATTAGTAACTACAAATTGATCAATTACAAAAAATTATCATCAGTGTCACAAAGTTGTCGCTCTTCCTAGGAAGAAATAAACTAAATAAGCATTACCTTGAATAAGCCGATAACAACTGAAACTTTAGTAGCATCAGATGCAGCAGAAAACCCAGCACTCTAGATATAGATAACAGAATATAATCCACAGTTAGCAAGATGGAAATGAAAAAATTTCATTCATAATAGAGTGGAAATGAATTTAATGATAAGTACCTGAAGAATTGGGCCTGCATAATACAGAACACTTGGTTGACCTGTTATCTATTGTAATAAGGTGTGTAATCAGACAAACAACAGAAAGAATTCTCCATATTTCCTTCAATACAACATGAATAAAGTGGAAGTATATAAACACAATTATGATAATTATGAACAGACTCACTGCAGTGAAGTGAAACTACCTGTTGAAATAAGACTAGCCCCCCACCAATTATGAAGGCTTTCAGATTGGGACCCTGAAACACCTCTAGGAAATTCCCCTCTGATTCCTGATCTGCATAGGCAGACTTCAATGACACAAGGGTCTCTTCTATTTGCCTCTCAGATTCTTTGTCACCAAGTGGTCGGCCCCTTAATTTGCTGAGAGAAAAAATTGCCTTCTCCTTCAAATCTTGAAAAGAACCTTTTCCTTGTACTGCTCTGAGAAGCAACCACCGTGGAGAGGCGGGGAGAATCCACATTCCAAGCCCCATTAATATAGCAAGGGGAGCACTAAATCCATACATGAACCGCCATCCCCCAACCGTATTAATCTGAAAGCTTCCCACAAAATAACCCGTCTGCATAATAGTTCAGTCCCCAACTCAGTAAATTCTTTAGTAGATAAAAGATACATAAAAGACAATAATGTAATACCAGGATCCCCAGGACAATGAAGAGTTCTTTTAATGATACTAGAGTCCCACGGATTTGTGATGGACAAGTTTCTGCAATATATAAAGGAGCCCCATGCATGGCCTGTAATTCAATTCGCTTGTAAGATAGTGCAGGAATCATCTAGATAACAAAAAATGTTATGGATCAAAGTAGCCTACCAAACCTATACCAAGTCCATAAAGCAGCCTTCCTGCTAAGAGGACACCAAGTTCTGGTGCATAAGCAGTAATTGCACCACCAAGCAGATACAATAAGGCTGCAGCAATAAGTTGTCGCTTCCTCCCTAGTGTTTTAGCCAATTTAATAGATCAAATACGAAACATTCTGAAGAAGCTTCAGTTCCTGGATAATATATGTAAGCAAAGCACTTACCAAGGAAATCAGCAATGTTATATGCAAGTAGTGAGCCAAGAAGAGCCCCATATAGGGAACCACTGACCTATGTTTAATGTTAGGAGTTGTTCTAATTAGTACAGATGACAATAACTTTTTCATAAATTCACAAGAGATTTTCCAACTATGACGCTGAAATCATACCACAAGTCCAAGCTGAATGGAAGAAAGATTGAACCAAGTTATACCGCTAAGCTCAGGTGACTGTGAATTGAAACCAACAATATGAAAACCTTACGTAACTTAGAAAAACATATCATATATGTTACAGCACTAACAATAGAGAAAAACGCAATTGAAAGACATTGATTAACAAAATTACGGGACAATGACCATATTGCCACCTTTGAGAAAAAAATTTACCGGATTACCACGCCAGAAAACAAATTTTGTCAAAATGCCACGTCACAATCTCGCTGATTTGACAAGCGGGAATAAACTGGACACGTGGCAGCATCTGAATGGTCAACCATTCTAACCCAGCGCGAATGACACACTTGGAAAAGTACAGGTATCATGTACCTTTGCAGAGAATGCCTGTGCTTTTGCCACGTGTCAGCATTCTGTCATTCGCGCTTGGCTGCTTAGCTAGAATGGTTGACTATTCAGACGCTGCCACGTGTTCATTCATTCCCGCTTGTCAGACCAGCGGGATTGTGACGTGTCATTTTGACAATTTTTTTTTTTGCCGTGGCAATCCGGTAAATTTTTATTAAAAGAGTGTCAGTTTGGTCAATGTCCCCAAAATTACCTGCAGTGAAATTGTAGCACCGGAGGTGGCACCAATATCATAACCAAATAACAAGCCACCCAATGCAGGGAACAGAAACCTAAATTTTGAAATAACGTACTAATTAATTGGCACAAGTTAATGTACTAAATAAACTAAACACAACACTCCTCTCCTAAGAATGAAGAAAAAGTGACAGAAACGTACGGAAGAATCACAGAAGACCAAGAAAATTGCTCTTGGTATGTTGAGTCAGAAACAAGCGACTCAGATTCGTCTCCACCAGCAGAATACTCCTTCTGCACTCCAACCTGCCCAGATGATGAAAAGGTCAAATTAGATTAAAAAGCATGAAACTTTGATGAGTTTTCCAGCTTTAAGGTCATTACTTGGAATCTGCGCTTAGGAGCAGAGTAAGAGGGAAGAAGAGGATATGTGACGCATGTGAGAGCTAAATGATCGTTAATGGAAGAAACGAAACGCGGATTGATGCGAGAGGAGGAGGAGGAGACTAATAAAGCTTTTGAACTCTCTAACCGTTGATGGTGCAAAAGAGAGAACCTGAAATTGAAGAGAGTAGTTGATGCCATGAGAGGCAGCAAGAACAAGAGACAGTGTGTATAATTAGGAGTGTGGAATCATCGTAGCTTTCTTTGGTTTGGTTTGGTTTGGTTTTGTTATCTGTTTGTGAATCCCGTTACAGTAAATGTTCCCATGTGTGATACAAGGAACACAAACAGATTACCCAACTCCAAGATATTTGTTAAAATTTTAACTTTGGAAGTTTGTGTCTATTCTAAATTGACGAAGAAGCCAGACATGTTGAACTGTTTGGTCAATTGTGCTGTGTAATGTAATTTTCCAATTCTTAGGATAGTACAACCATTTTCATCTTTTAAAAACAATTATGCCAAAGGCTAAATTTCAGCGTGTCTCTATAGTAAAAAATATATTATAGAGTCATGCATTTAAATTGCTGGAGAAAACGTAAATAATATTACATCAATTTTAAGCTTTAAAATTTAAGCACACGAGTGCTATTGCCTAACAAAAAAAATCATTTAAATAGATATGATTTTTTTTCTAATTTATAAATCACTTATATGGAATTAAATATGTATCATTTGAACCAATCCCTTGCTGTAATTTAATGTATACATTTTATCAAAAAATGAGTCAACTGTAGAAGATGTTGCTTACAAGGAACAGACATAACTTTGCAAGTTTATACAACCAAAAATTATCCGTAATCATAAATTAGAGTAATGACAAGCAAGTGAATCAATTAATTAGTTGTTATAATTTAATCATTGATGTCAAATTTGAGTTCTGGATATAATTTTGTCATATTCAAATTAAATTAAACGAATAATTAATGAATCTATATATATATATATATATATATATATATATATATATATATATGGATGGGATCCTTTGACATCGGTGTCAAATTTGAAATTTGACTCCTCATCTGAGAGCCATTAAATCAAAAAAAGTTCAATGGTGTCACATGCTTACAAATCAGATTCGTTGATCTTTTTTGATCTAATGGCTCTTAAATGAGGTGTCAAAGGATCCTATCTCATATATATATAGGGCTTATTTTTTCTAAAGTTATTTTAAATAACTTTATCTAATGTTCATCAAAACGATGTCGTTTTGGGACGGAAATCATGATCTTTTTGTAATTTTAATTTATTTCAGGGTTATAATAGTCTTTATCATTCTAATCTTTTAACCCTCAAAACGACATCATTTCGATGAACATTAGACAAAATTATCTAAAGTAATATCAAATTTTTTTTCCCTTTAATATAATGTGGTATACTTAACAATTGAAAAACTAATTTATGGTGAGAAAAATCGTTACACAATAAAAATTACGACGGGAGAAAGTGGGAGTTTTTTAAATTAAATATTAAATAAATAATAATAATTTTTACTAAAATAATTGTATTTTAAAAGGACAAATATTTTTCTTAAAAATATTTAAAGAATTCATGTGAAAGAAAAAGTGAGAATTTACTTTATTTTTTATGGTCAATGAATATCCATATATCCTGAAGCAAACGATTTTATTGCCATTTGGCATACTAAAGATGAAATACGGGGTCATAAGTAAGATTCTAAATAAATTAGATATATCCTTTGTATACATATAAAAAAGTAAACTATGTTAGAAAAAAAAGTTACATTCTATAAGAAATAAAAAACAATCTCTTACTAGATGTATGCATGGATAAAAACTAGCAGGTTGCAGCGACAATAATTATAAAAAAAATAAAAATATTGCAGCGAAAATTGTGCAAAAAATGATTGTATAAATAACAAAGTCTAAATTTAACCAAAACATAACAGAGTTAAGTAAGCCAACCCAATCACTTGTATTCTATTATTGACCAGATTAGATAACTAGTAGTGTGTTATATACTTTTACGCCAATAACAATAAACAGTGGTTGTAGATGTTTTTGACACACAAAAAAAAAAGGTCTAGGACTAGAAGCCAAGACTGTTAGTAGAGCGAGACACGCTTTCACATTCTCCTCCTTATTCTCCTGGGAAGAACCTTTGAACAATAATAATAATAAACTGAACAAACCAAAAAGCTTTGAATCCGCTAATAAAGGGTTCTTCTGGGACAACAACTCCTCCTACAAAAGCTATGAACCAACAAAAACTCAAACCCTCTCTATGTCATCTCTTGTTCTCCACCACTCCTTTTAAATCATCTCAACTTAATTGCAACTGCATTTGTAATTGTACATGCCTATATGAGATGAGATACCCTACCCAATAACCTAATAGGAATAGGTATAGCTTCATGCATTTGCATTTGCATTTTTAAGCAAAGAAAAGTTGTTTAATGGAGAACAAAGCCAAGTTGATAAAGACAGGAACAAAAGCCATAGAAGGAGGTTACCCTACAAGGTTAAAGAAGCATGCCCCAGCTTCTCTTGAGATTGATAAAGTCCTCAGTGGCAGACCCGTTAACCCTTTTGCTCCCTCTGTTGAGGCTTCAAATGCAATTCCATTATTATCACCACTTTTCTTGTCCCCACAAACATTGTATTCAGAGACTACTACTATACATGCTCGAACATCAGAGAATAGTGGCAATAATAATGGTAGCATTAGCAATGAGGGTAGGAGTTCATCCTCCACACCAATCAATGGTTGGAAACATCCAGCTATTGCTCCATGTCCAGAGCCTTCATCTTTGTGTAGTATCTTACAAAAACAATGCGTTATTGTCAACAATACCCAATGAAATTGACCACATTTTTAGCACTTACCAATATTATATTGCCAAAATCGAACTTAAGCCTTTGAAAGTAAACGTTTCATTGTTTACCAACTGAAAAATTCTTTGTACTCTTAAAGATGTATGATATTGTAGTTAGCTGTTAGATATTACTTCTATTTTTAGTAGTGGCCAGTGGAGCTTCTATGCTCTTTTCCCCACCATTTGTTTTTAGTGAATTAATTGCAAATATCTTCAATAAAATAGTTAGGTTTCAATTACAGATTCCATTCTCTTCAATTCAGATATTATAAACATCTCCATTTTGCTTCCAAATGAAATGGTGTCGAAGGATGTTGAGAAATGGTATGGATAATACCAATCTGAATCTATTACCTGTCTTACGATTATCACCCACTCCGGAAAGGATCTGATAATGCTCGATGGGGATTAGTCATACCTTCGAATTTATTCATAACAATCTGAATCTATTACATGTCTTACGATTATCACCAGACGTGGATGAAGTTGAAAACAACTATGTAATAAGATTTTATTTATTTATTTAATGGCACTTCCCCTAGTAGAATTTAAATATGAAAGATCCTACAAATTCTTTTTGAAAGAAAAGGAAACGTACTTCAAATTTTATTTAGACCACTGAGAGGTGTTTTTATTTCTATTCTCTCGAGATCATTCTCGGAGATGATTGTCATTTTTCTACATACGGAAAGTTCTCCACAAAAAGAGAGACTTAATAAATCCTGTTAATTTGACAGTGTCATGTCCGCCAACCGAAAATAGGGGAAAAAACGGGGGTAAAGAGTAAAACTTGATAGAGTCTAACTGTTATGTCATCTTAGTTTAGAGATAAGTTTTTATGATTTAATTTTGATCCCATAATAAACTTTTACACTATAAGTAGAAAGAGTCATATGCACCCAAATAACAATAATAAATTAACAATAGTCACGTCATAGAAATAATTAAAAAAATTAACTATTTTTAAGCATGTAACACTAAATAATCACAAATAATGCAAAAACCTTCTATGTAGTTAACTAACAAAATTTATAACCTATAATTATCTTAGTAGTTTACCATTTTTCTAAACTTATATTTCTAAAATTTTATTATTTACTCTAATTACTCATTTTAATAATAAATCATTTTATCATCTCCCCTTCAAAACCATTGGAACAAATTCATATAATCAGCAAACAGCTTTTAGAGATGATGCTGTTAGCAAAGAGAGCCATCGAATTCAGCATATCTACCATAGGCGCAGTTATCAAATGAAATACAAAATGTCCAAGTATACAGAGCAGAGTTAATAGAATTACATATCCCAAGGGACAAATGGCAAACTTCAGGAAATGCCTCAAGAGTACCTATCCAGTAAAGGCCAAAATTTGCTCATCCTTTATGTACAACAGGCCAACATCAATATAACAGTGTCGAAAGTATTAAGGACTTTTCTCTTCCTCTAGCTTCAATTTAATAATCATAATCAGAGAAAGTTTACGAAACACTCAATGACACTTCGGAATTATGCTTCACCAAAGCACTGCCACTAAATGGCAGACCCATCCCCGAAAAAATCAGAAGTCAAATTCTCCATTCGCCTGCAGAAGAGCATAGTATAAGTCATCACAAGAAGTTGATAAGCTGAACTGAAAGTGTAAGTACATATCAGTGTACTCCTTCAAGACTAACAGACCTTATTGAAGAGAATGTCCTTATTATTTATGTGCATGATACCATCCTTTAGTGTGCACTTCCATCTGCTCTTGGTACGTGTCACCTAAATTTGTTGCAAGACATCCATTAGTCTCAGAAAATGATTCTCCAACCATGAATCACTAAAATATGACCATATCACGTTGCTATAGACTATAGCACTCAACATCTTATTCACAGAAAGTGGAGGAGCGAGGTGTGCAACCTTGTCAAACTGGGCCAAAACAAGATGATGCATATTTTGATCCTCATCATCATCGTCATCCAAATCATCCAAATCATCATCATCATTTTCGTTTAGCGGGGGCTCACCATCATCTTCTTCTTCAATCTCATTTTGAACAACGAGAGCAGGGGTACTTGCAGGTACTTCTAATAAATAAGGTGAAACTATGCATCAGAAACATTTGTGATATATACATATATGATGAGCCACATACATAAGTAACATATCCGTGTTCCTAATTTACCGGGAGGAGCTGGTGTATTTGCAATGTTGTAGTCTTCACTATACACTCCTCCGTAATTGTATGTCTGCAAGCAAGGTAAAATAAAAACAATAAGATTGGAATGCATCAATTGGTGAGAAAACTATCAAATGAAGCACTATTGCAATTAAAACTCTTTAAAGAGTAATATATTAGCAAGTGCAGAATTATCGAACTTGAAATTATACCATTTAATGTTTTCTTTTGGGGCTAAATATCATCCCAACCAATCAATTGGTGTTTTCAGCTAATAAAAATAGGGCTACGTCAAGACATATCAAATCTATCCCATTGTTAACCATGCAACTAGTTCAGTTTCACATCACATAAGACATTGCAATATCCATCTTGGCTTGAAAAGAAACCACTTTAGAGAATTTCAAATACTTATTTAAATTTATTAAATCCCATAAAATGTTGCATCTTTCCTCAGAATTAGAGCTATAATCCTTCTGTTTTATACAATGATGAACCAGGAAAAACAAAACTCATATTTATACAGAATTAAACGGGGACTCATGTGCCAACGAGTTAGCTTAATTGGCATTGGCCCAAGTAAGGAATGGGCGTGATTTGATATCAGAGTTTTAAGCCCCAACCAAGCCACATTTCCTCCTCCCCTAACCAGGTCCGCACCTCCTAATGTAACAACAAAAAAGAAAGGAACCCATACAAATGTGAGTACATAAATCTACGATTTTAACCATGACTTAGTACCAACCAAAAAGATCTACTTCTGAAGAGGCACATCTAAAGGTCCTTTACATTTTTTTTAACAACAAAAGCAACAAGAAAATATCTCTAAAGTTTGAATGAGATGCATCAAATACAAGATCAGTCCCATAATATAAAAACCAAGACTAAATGTGCATATATAACTTAAGCATCAACAAAGTGCAAGACAGTCTGCAAAAAAAATTAGGGAGAAATGCACACAACCCTTCAACTTTTGGGCTTTGGCAAACAAAAGCCTTAATTTTAAATTTTGAGAAATAACCTCCTTTGATTAAAATTTAAAAAATATTAATAGTTTGGAGTTAATTTGTAATTAAGGAAATGACTAATTTTTAGAAAATTTGGATTCTGATTATGAATATTTTGAAATAAGCAAGCAATGGAAACATTGGTACTTCAAAATTTTCAAGAGTGGTTTGAATTCATATTCATTTGATGGCTAAGAGGAAAAGAAAAAAGCGACTATTGAAACTTTTTTCAAAATTCAAGGGAATTATTAATGGCCAAAACTGAAAGCTGACGTATCTATTTACCAAAAACCCAATGTTGAAGGGTTGGATACACTTTTACCCAGAAGATTAAATGAAGAGGGAAAACAGAATATTAGAAACAAAAAAAAATGAGTGAACAATGTACAAATGCATATCGGGGTAAAGAACAAATGGCAAAGTCTTTCATCGCAAGCTTGTATTAGTGCAGGAAGGAGGAAAAAAATCACTACTAACATTTGGGGTAGAAAGAACATCATCATCATAAGGAATTGGTCCATCAAGTTGAGGAATCCGAGAAGCTGGCCTCTCCAAATGTGCTGGCATTTTTCCTTCAGAAGTAGAGTAACCTGCATCGATGGAGATGCCCCCTCCATACACCTTAAAGATTTATATTCAACAGTTACTAACTGAATAAACCTTTCAATCAACCTAGCAAGTCAACAAATTAACAAAAGAAAAAATGCATGCACATATGTACATTAGGACCCCAAAAGAACAGTGAACAATAATGGGCTGAGAACGAAGTCTATATAACCTATAATGTTTAATATAGCCATCTGAGCATATATACAGCAAGATAGTGATTACAACAGTTGAGAAGTGCCATCAGATATATCATCAATACAAAAGCTATTCTTATAACAGTTGATTAAAAAAAGCAATGGTACTTAAGACAGATCAAGTGGTTTATAATAGAAGTTAATCAAAGCTAAGACCAAAAAAAGAAAAAAGACAACAGGACAAAGCCCACATAGTAGATTCAGGACCACTCTCTGCAAGAACATCCATAAGAAACTGATACAGACCAATCAATCAAATACCAGTTTAACAGCTAACAACAGCTAAATACTGATCTGAATATCCATTTGTCCATATAATCAACAACGTCAATTACAATTAGTGACAATTTAACAGACACAATATAAGAAAAAGGAACAATTACACAGCTTGGAAAAGGAAAATAACAAGGCAGAAATGTAAAGATAGGTGTGAGACAATTGGAGAGGCCTCACTCTCTCCCAAGGTTCCAAACTAACAATATTCCCAATATCGCATACCACCAGCCAACCTCTCCTCTTAACCAGCACGCTCGTAACAACCTTGCTTACGCACGCTTGCTATTCTGTTAGAGGTCAGTTTGGACATTGTTAGTGTCATTACTTGGACCATCCTCGACGTCCCTACTTGCGCCACTCACAGCCTTAAAGGCCCAAGTCTTCCTATTCTTATTCCTTTGATAGACTTGCACGGGTGGTGTGGTGCTGTTGTATCAGAAACCAAATATAGAACAAAAAAGAAACGAAGTTTCTGGAACTAAGTATTAAGTTCATTAAAAGATTTAGAACCTCAGCAAAATCAATATCTTCTAATTAATAGAATTGAATAGTTGTAATATGCAAAGTTAAGGGATTGGGATGAAACCCTAGTATCAAACCAGCTATTTTCCCTTAAATATATATTATTCTTACCAAATACATGCTTTCTTTGGCAAGAGAACATATGACTAGATGATGTCCGGAGAGTTACTAAAGACTCCAACTTTTTATCACTCCAACTTTTTATCTTCCATCTAAACATTTCAACTTTAAATAGGGAAGGTTTCAAAATTAAAAATAACACAACCTTCAGGTCAATCTCTAATTTGCCCGTGCATGTCAAAAAGAAGAAGAAAAGAATACACAATCGATCTGAACTTTCGGTGTCTAACGCATTAACTCAACAGCAAAAGAAATTCAGTGTTAAAAATTTGGCTCAAATTAATATTAAATTCATACTGGTGACCCCCAAAATTTGAGCCACAGTTTTCTTCCATTTTGGTGAAGCGATAGATTTTTTTTTTTTGAGATATTTCAATCGGTTCATCGCTTCGCGACTAGTCCGATTCAGGACGGGTCCTAAGATTAAGGCTTTAAGCCCCTCCCAAAGACGGTATTGGGGAGGATCGAACACATGCCCTCACCCCCACCTGCTCAGATCCCTGGCGCCAACTGAGTTACCATCATTTGAAGCGGGAGAATCTTGATGTAGTTGTTAAACAAATCATTATCCATTTGGGGTCATGGTAAATTGCCACCGTGTTAGAACTTCATAGATTTCTGCATTACCTATGTCCATTCTTTAAAATTGCCTGATGTATTAGTAGAGATGGCAAGACTTGTTTTCATCATCTCAATCTGCCATCCTCCATGCCCCCATCAACTCCCAAGCAAGGTTGTCAAAATCAAGATCCTACTTAGGATCGAAAAGGGAAGAAAAGATAGTAATTCGTAGGATCAACATGGATCGTAAAATCCTATATATATGACAGGATCCTTTAACACCAAATCCTAACCATTGATTTCCGTCAATCTAACGGTTATATAATTTATTGGCATTACTAATTATTTAATAAGTGTGACCCAATAAATTATAACTGTCAGATTGGCAAAAATCAACGGTTAACATTTGGTGTCAAAATTATTAATTTGACACCAGTGTCAAAGGATCCTGCACCATGTATCAACATCAACATCAACATCACCTTTATCCCAAATTAATTGGGGTCGGTGGTAGATGAACCCACATGAAAGATATAAAACGGTTGAAAAAAAATAAAAAATAAAATAATAATAATAATAATAATAATAAAATATATATATATATATATGTATATATAAATAAATAAAAGTAAAAAATAGAGGGACAAGAAGAAGTGGGGGAAATGAAGGGGAAAAGGACTAAAAAGGGATCATGTGAAACATAGGAATAACAACGGGTCTAACCCTCTACCATACTTATAGCTTTTCTCCATTCCGTTCTAAGACATATCGTCCGCCAATCTATATCCCAATCCATTAAACCTTGTTTTACTACCTTCCCCCAGGTAAGTTTCGGCCGACCTCTACCTCTTTTTGTGTTGAGCTCTTGGTAACAAACTTCTGCTCTTACAGGAGCATCCAGGGGCCTTCTCATCACGTGCCCAAACCACCTCAATCTATATTCTCTCATCTTCTCGACTACCGGTACTACTCCGACCTTTCGTCGAATATCTTCATTTCTTATCTTATCCATCCTTGTGTAACCACACATCCACCTTAACATCCTCATCTCTGCTATTCTCATCTTATGCTCATGTTGCCTATGTGCTAGCCAGCATTCCGCTCCATATAGCATTGCCGGTCTTACTGTCGTTTTATAGAATTTTCCTTTTAACTTAAGGGGGATTTTGTGGTCACACAAAAACCCAGATGCACTGCGTCATTTCATCCACCTTGCTCTGATTCTGTGATTTACATCCTCATCAATCTCTCCACCTTTTTGTAAAATGGAGCCCAAGTATTTAAAAGTATCTTTTTTGGGTACCTCTTGACCACTTAAATGCACGGGCTCTTGGTCCCCATCTCGTACCAGAGAAAACTCACACTTCAGATACTCGATCTTGCTTCGACTTAATGTGAATCCTTTGGATTCCAATGTGCTCCACAATTCAAATTTTCTATTAACACCCTCCTTGCTCTCATCAATAAGCACAATATCGTCTGCAAAAAGTATACACCATGGCACTTCCTCTTGAATATCTTTTGTTAGTTCATCCACAATATCCTGCCCCATATATATATAATAAAAAACAATAGTTTAAATTTAATTAAAAACTTTAAATATAATAATACATGTTTCCCTCACATTTATATATTTATTGGTGTTTCTATGTTACAATTTATTTAAAATGCTATTTTATTTAACCTTATTTTTTATCTTAAGTATTTGTTTTTTTTAATATATATAAGTACACCTTGCTACAAGGAAAAAACAAGTAACTTAATATGTTATTACTCCAAAAACTCGAGTAATAATAGTACACTTTTTCAAAAAATAAAAAAGATAAGCAAAGAGAAAGCACACTTTTCTCGGGAAAAAATCCAACAGCTCACACTTGCCCCCATCAAAGTCTACACTTTTTCCAAAATAAAAATATCCAACGACTCCATCTTATTTCTCGTCCAGATCATCTCCTGTCACACACCACTGTCTTTCCCCATCCTCTTCTTCGTCCTTTCTCTTCTTATGAATAATCAATAGCTTGCTGCTTATCTTGCTCAGCAGCCAAACATGTGACCTCAGTTTGATTTTGCAGTCATCCCTACTTGTCGGTTCTGTGGTAGTCACATCCTTCACCCTCCATGAGAATGAAGCAGGTTAGGTTTATGACGGGTTAGAGTCATAAAGTAAACAAGCCTTTTTGCAAATCGTTCACGATTTTACAACCGAGTTGCATCTTTTATGGTGGAAAACATGTAGGATCATATGATCCTCCGAGTTAGTGTGCGATTTTGACAACCTTGCTCCCAACCCAACCACTTCCCATGTTTTGCATACAATAACCAATCCTATGTGTCTTATGGCTCTTTGACAGCATTTAGCCAGTGTGAGAACCTTAAAAGTCAAGCCTATTTTGTAACAGAGAATCTGTGTAATTCAAACTTGTCAGCAAACATCCTATCATCCTATTTAGAAATATTGCCATGCTGCCCATGCAAGTTTAAGCAACACCTCTCACCTATATTGCACTGACACCGACGTGGGACACGACACGACACTCCGACATGTTAATTTTAAAAAATGTTAGATATCGACACGTTAAGACACGTTTTGATATTAAATAATAATTTTAATTCATGTAGTGTATATTATATTTAATATTCAATAATTTAATAGAAAAAATTAAGCTAAACTTATAATACTCATCAATTTTGCAAAGAAACATAAGATATCCCAAATATTTATATTAAACTCAATAAAATGGTAATCGTAATCCAATGAATCTAATAGTTGGAATTAAAAACACAACGCAACCTTCGAACCTTTTTTGAGTCTCTGCAACTCATGTTGGGGTGTCGGGGAGTGTCAGAGAGTCGGGGAGTGTCGGACAAGACACGTCAGGATTTTTGAAGTATCGATGCATCATAGCCTCTTACTACCCTAGGAGAAGCCAGGCAATTTTTCCTCCATAGGCATAGATGTAAACATGGTCCTATATAGAAATATTGACATGCTGCCCATGCAAGTGTAAGCAATAACCTCTTACTACCCTAGAAGAAGGCAAGCATTTTTTCCTCCATAGACATAGATGTAAAAATTGTATTTAATGTAAAAAGGTATCCAACAGAAGAGAGTCAAGATAAATGTTATGAAACCGGGATCTTACTATAGTACCCCTTCCACAAGCTCATTTACAAAAAAATAAAATAATAATAATAAATAAATAAATAAGCGGCAATAAAGATAAAAATATCAGATAATGAACACCGTTACAAAACTACACCAAATAATATGCAAGCACCAAGCTGAAATAAACCTACTAATATCAATTTGATAATGGCAATATGAAGAAAGACCATACTTCAATTTCAAAAATTTGAGATGCAGCATCTCCAGCTCCATCCTGCTGAGGTATATATCCACCAGAATTATATTGTGAAGCAAATCCATCACGTTTTCGCTTCCCCGAGGACATTGTGAAGAAGTCCTGGATGTTTATATCAATAACATGTGAATGTTATGTTTGATAATATGTTATCACTTTTCAAATCAGAGTGGACATTCAAGACAAGAATACCCATAATATGTAAGAAAGGAACAACATTCTCTGACTTCATAAAAGAAACTCTACCATGAGGTCTCTTCAGTCTTCACAATTGAACACAGACAATTTTCTAAAAGACCTCACCTAATTGCTTACCTGAGTCAGAGGTTGATTTGAAGTTCCTCTGTCCGCCTCATCCCGCCCTTCCTCATAAGCTTAAGGAATACACACAGTCATTACTGCAAAGCCATTTTATTTAACACTGTTCTAAATTCAAATGGGACTTACCAACATTGACGTCAAGCGAAGGCCTCTGGTTCATCCATGGAGAAGAAGGTTGCTGTACAAGATTGTACGGTCAAGGTCAATACACACATCTAAAATGTATTTTTTTTTATTTTTTATTTTTTTTGTTTTTGGGGGGGGGGGGGGGGGGGGGGGGGTTTGTGTACCATGCATATGGTTTTAGCAGAAGAGTTTATCCACTACGCCAGACAGCTATTTGATAGTGACAAAATGAACTTTACCATGTATGGACCAGGTCTTCCAACTTTTAGATCAGTATTTCCTCCAGAATCATTTCCAGACGATGGGTAGTCACTAGGTCCAGTAGGAATGTTATACACTGAGCTATCCACAGTCCCAGGCAAAGGGGTTTGAATGGGAGTTTGCGCCGGCGTCTATACATTCAAAAGCACAAATCAACACTCCAACAATTCTAATTCATAAGAGACACAATAGAAGGGAGACGTAACCTATAAATTTAAAATTATGGGCTAAAACTCACAGGAGGAAAAAGTATTTCGGCTGTGGGAGTTTCGTACTCCTCAGTCCCCTCATAAGGCACGTTAAGATCATGAACCGGAGTAATTGGACCACCGGGCGTTGGCTTAGATATAACTGACCTTTCTATGGGACCAACAATAACACCAGCTTGGACCATCTTTGATTCCCACATCTAAACAAATTATCAACCAAAATAATAAGCGCGTGAGTGCTCAGATCGAAGCCCTAAATCGAAAAGGGAAACTTTCTAGTAAGCATATTCCAAATTTAACTATAAAATACGAAAAACTACAGACATGCGGGAATAAAATCAAGTAAATCGGAAACAATAAAATAGAAGAGAAATTATTACAGATTGAAGCTCCTTGAGAACTTCCTCTTCGGGACCACTGTTGTTGACGAACTCATCCCGAACCTTGTTCATGACATCCTCGATTACTTGAATATAGACCTGGCTGGTGGTGGAAGTCGCCATGATGGAATTTTTTTTTTCTTTCCTCCCAAGCTCTGCTGCGTATCGCCAATTATCGGATTGGAAATGTTTGAGGAGAAAAGAAATGGAGAAAGTGTTCAGTGAAAAAGATCGAAAGGAAAAGTGAAGTGCAGAGAGCGAGGTGTGGTTTTGTTTAGGGTTTGGGAGGGTTTTGGAGCGATAACTGAGGGAAAACGGCGGACAGAGAGATACTGAAGATGAGATGCGATGAGATGAAATGGGAAGGAGCGGACAAGAAGCACACAAGGTAAAGGGTGGAATATAAATAGGTTTGCATCCGATTATAAGCACGCGTGCCACGTGTCCTGATCTCCTTCATCCTTATCTTTGATAGAGAAAAAAAAAATTATCTGGATCTTAATTTTCAAAAGAATATGATGAAAATATTCGGTTCTGGAAATTCACCAAAATTCTGCATACCAAACACCCTTAATAGTAAATTTAATCGTAAATTTCCGAAAAAAACTTGCCATGTCAAATCTCTTTTTAATAACATAGCAGCAAAAATACAAAGGAGGTAAGTTATCTGAGACAAATTCGTGGGTTTTATCACCTTAAAAAATAAAATAAATTAAAAAGATGGGACAATTATCAAAAAAATGGGTACGACTGAAATCTAAGGTAGCATTTTTTCCCAAAATATATTTTCCACCACATTTTGATAATAATTATTTTAAGTAAAGAAATTTCTTCTAACAAACGCCCCGTGAGTGCAAAATTGTAATTTACTAACGCGAGGGATGATTTTGTAATCGCCTCTGCAAATGGGGGATGCTTCGAGTAGTTTCTGATGGGGAAGCATAGCTAGTCAGCGCTCTACCTCTTGAACTTGGCTCCACACCACATCGTTCGGAATCAGAACCTTCCATCTCCATAGACCGAACCAAAGTGTTGCTTCGGGATTCAACCTTCTCCGTGCGTAGATTCTCAGTCACAATCTCAGCCACACATTCTTCTCTCTCCGTTCGGAAACGATTGGCATCAGAAGATGACGGGCGGTTTCTTTCGAGTTAGTATCGCGCCACCTTTTAACTTGCAATTACTCTTTTGACTGTTGTATTGAATCGTAGCTGAGTTATCTGAACATTCCTCAGATCTTCTCTGTTAATAGTTTTTATTTATTTGTTGTCAAGTTCTTTTATTCTTTGTATTCTTGATTGCTGCATGTTACTTAGCTTATGAACTGCACATGCTGAATTTTGTAATGTAGGGTACATCTGCGGATCAAGACACTCGGTTTTCGAACAAGCAAGCGAAGCTGCTGAAATCGCAGAAGTTTGCGCCTGAATTGGAGCATCTGGTTCGTTTTATTTTATTGTGCTTTTGCAATCTGGAACTACAAGGATTATAGTGTATATAAACTTTGATAAATTTAATTTGTATTAGTCACTGCCTTTCTTTCTGCCTCGTCTTGTTTCAAATTTTGGTATGCTTGAAAACTGGTTTGTAGGTGGACATGACGAAGGTGAACATGGAAGTAATAAGGCCTTGGATCACCAGAAGGGTTACCGAGCTCCTTGGGTTCGAAGACGAAGTGCTTATTAACTTCATACACAGTCTTCTGGATGCGAAGGTGATTTTCTATTTTGATGTTTATTTTGGTTGTAATGTCATCTTGGAGATTAAACTTTCTATTTGCTATTACGGAATCCTGATATTATTTTCATCTTTTTAATTTTATTTTTTTATGTTTATTTGTCGAGATCTGTATTACATTTATTTACCTAACATCGATTTGCTTTTAGGTTGTGATTGTGCATGGATGACTCTGGATAAACTTTTATGAAATAAAAAAAGTATTTGTTTTCTTAAAGGAAACACAAACAAACAGGCCATTATTCCTCCTTGGCTTTATCACCAACTTTTTGATAATGCCGTGCTTTATTTATTTATTTCTGTTTTGGCCACATTCTATTCTTTATGATGCAGGAAGTGAACGGGAAGGAAGTCCAAATACAAATTACTGGATTTATGGGGAAAAACACTGGAAAGTTCATGAAAGAACTTTGGACGCATCTTCTTAGCGCTCAGAAAAATGCCAGTGGTGTTCCTCAGCAGTTCTTGGATGCCAAAGAAGAATAATTCCGGAAGAAGAAGGTGCTCTTGTGTCTTGATATGCTGTTCATTGGGTATCATAATACCTTTTTTTTTAAACTATTTTTGGGTGGTTTCTGACAAAAGTTGCTTCTTGTGGGTGGTTTAGGCTGAAAATGATAGGATAACAAGCGATATTCAGAGGCAAAAAGATAAGGAGGGTAGAGAGATCATGGAAGAGAGGCTGAAGAAAATGGTAATACTACTTTGTCCATGCTGGAATTACATTTAATAGAGCTGAGGTTTTGGTTTTAACTTCCATTTTTGTTTTCATGACATTCAGCTAGCTTCTGCAATTATTTGGGTTCATGTCCTTTACCTCAAACTACTGTAGGATGGTGGATTTGACGCAAAGGATACGGATACTGCTTCAGAACCAACCTTGAAGCCCAGGGATTCTGAGCACTACCTTCAGGATGGGAAAGAAACTGACAAGAGGAATGGAATTAGAGCAAGGAACAGGTTAAATGGGACAGTTCCTTCTTTTTTAACCATTATATGCGATGATATTTGTTTTTATTTATTATATCTTTTTTTGGTTTCACAATTTGTCAAACCTCCAACCATAAACTAAAATTGGTTTTCAGTTTTTTATAGTAGGTGGATTTGTATGTTACCTTAATTTTTTATAAAGCGACCCATTATGGAATTGGCTAGGCATTGTTCTTGCTGATGACCTATAACCCTCACAATAATATGCATGGCTGAAAATATAACTTAATTTACCCATAACAAGCCCTTAGTTAAACTTGACTAGCAAGTTAACAAACCTATGCAACATTTCTAAAGCGCAGAACACAAGTTGCAGAACACAAGAAAGATTGTCACCTGAGAATCATCTACCATCTAGTCCTTTGCTGTCGGCACAGAGAGATAAGGATGTTAAAGCTTCACGCTATAAATCGCAGGTCTGTTTGATTGTGTTCTAATTTTTTTGTTCTTAAAACCATTTTGTAAAATAGTTATGGAAACAGTTATTTTCTATATTTTTTTCTTTTTGAAAGTTAAAAACCAAAACAGAAAACAAAAACATCTCATACATGTTCTCTAAATTTGATTTTAAAAACAAAGAAACAGTTATAGTTTTCAAAACATTTTTTACAAAACAAGTCTTACCAAATGAGTTTTTTTATTCTGAAAACTAAAAAACTGTTTTCCAAAACAGAAATCAAACAGAGCCTCAATGTCCACATCTGAGAAATCTCCAATTCTATCAATATCTCCACTAGCAAGGAGCAGGACCAGCAGTGAAGATAGAAGGTAGTTACTCTTGATTTCGCATACAATGCTCTTCTTGTATTCTCATCGTTGCTCTGAATTAGCATGTTTATACATAATTATTTGGTTCATGAAAATGTTTAGTTCACATGAGAGTTTTCTGAGGCAAAGAAGAGAGAAGTTGTCCAATGAAAGAAACTTGAGTCCTCCAAAGAAAGCAAGAACCCAGCAACCTACTCATGACAGCCCAGAGACAAGTAAAGGAGCGGAAGAAACATATTATTCTAGGTTTAAATATGAATTGGATAACTTTCATTTACTTGATTTTATTTATTTATGGAATGTAAGTTACTGTGATAGATTTGTTCAATTTTCTGCTTGCTTTTCTCATTCTTTTCTCTATCTCTTTGGTAGAGAGAGCAGATGTCCTAAATCAATTTCATCACAAAAAGAATCAAGTTATTCATTCCGGGTTGGTAAGCAAAATGATTCACCTGCAAAGTATAGTCATGAGGACAAGTTCTCTTCTGAAAGGGCAGCAGATCATCTAGCTTCTGAACGTTGTCATTATGATAACACTGATTGGAGCAAGAAAGGCCAACTCCTTTGGCAGTGATAAATCTTCTGTAAAGGGGGATGAATCCCCTGCTCAACAGAAGTCACCATTGAACAGAGAAACTTTTTCCACTGAGAAGTCTCATGAATCTTATGCTGTAGATATTTGGAAATCTAATGACAAGTGTTGAGATATATAAAACCATTAAAAAGCTCTTACCCATCAGCTTAAGCTTTTGGGTTGAATTGGTTCTTTACATGGTATCACAGCCTCGTGTCCCGAGTTCGATCCTCGCCGCCTCCCACTTTCTTTCAAGTGGAATTTCTTTGTTCGCACAGGTAGGTGGGCCTGTGCATTGTCCACACTTCAAGCCCAATGGGCTCTCTTGTGAGGGGGCGTGTTGAGATATATAAAACCATTAAAAAGCCCTCACCCATCAGCTTAAGCTTTTGGGTTGAATTGGTTCTTTACAACAAGAACCAATCCCATTCAAACTATGCCAAAAATAGTGATCAGCACCACGAATCAGAAGCCACTCAAAATTTAGTTGGAAAAGTTGATCATGTAAACTGGAGTGCTTCATATGATTCTGTTTCTGAGGAAAGGGGTAAGCATAGGAGGGAGGGAAAGGATAGGAGAAAGCATAAAAGGTCTGAGAAAAAAAATTTATCCTCTGATGAAGATTACAGTTATGATTCTGAGTTGGATGACAGAAAAGAGGCTAAGAGGAAGAAAAATGAGGAGAAGCTGCAGAAGGAGGAGAAGCGTCAAAGACGTGAAGAGAGACGACGCAGAGAGGAAGAACAGCGTGCAGAGAAGCTGAAAATGAAGAGTAAAACAGACTATATTTCAGATGATGAGGAAGCTGAACGGACGGGTTATCATCGAAGTGATAATGAAGAGACAACATTTGAGCAGAAGAAGCTTGAGATTGAGTTACGGAAAAAGGCTCTTGAATCCTTCAAAGCAAAGAGGGGCATGAATAACTAAATGCAACACCTTTTTGAGCTTTGAGCTTTTTTATGCTTTGGAAACTTCTTGAGAAATATCTTCTTAGCTTCTTTGAGAAACTTGGCTTTACAAATGTCTCTGTTTTATTATTATTTAGGAAATGTTTGATGCAATCTATCTTTAATGCTGGCAGCGGAAATGGATAAATGACGATTTCTGAGCAAATCTGTTGAGTACCACTCTATGAAAACATTTCCCTGTATTTACTGGTAATATTTGTCTTCCCTTAGTTGGGAATTTCACTTTTTTTGGGTGGTGCATTTTGGTTGTCTGATTTATATTGGTTTAGCTGCTATCTTGGTTTGTTGTAGTTTCTCGTTTATTTTATTTCTTATTTTTCCTTTTGGCTTTGATGTGGGTTGGCAGTGTTGACTAGTTTCTTTTTTAGACCAGATTAATCCTGAAGGTCTTGTGAATATTATTAATGAGGTTGATACTAAATTAGCTTTCTGGTCAATTGGTAGATGAAATTTATGTCAACTCTAGATGACTGGTGAGCAGACCATGTGAAGACCTATATTTTGAACTTTTTTTTTTTTTTTTTGGATATACATATTTTGAACTTCAATTCAGGTGAAGTTTTTCATTCTTTTACCATTTTTATTGGTCCTAGTAGAGCTTCGTAAGTAATCTGATGTAACCACATAGGTAGTCCTTTCTCACTGTATTTTTGAAAGCTGTGTAACTTTTGCATCTCAGGAGTTATTCCTGGATTATGTTTTCTGGAATTCTCCATGATGCTGTATTTCTTTGGTCCATCTTTAGGTTGATGCAGCTGTATGCTTTGCGCAGATGTGATGTCATGTAATTACTTTGATCTTGTGCAAGAATATTAAATATCTTTTCAGCAATCTAGTGTAATGGGTGTTCTCGTGGTGTTCAATCAATTGGTTTTGATTTCCGCAGCTTCATTGCAATGTTAATACCTTATATGTTGGTGGTGATATTAATGGGGAATGGTGGAACTCTGTTTGTGTGCCTGTTGCATTCAAAGAAATGTTTGTTTTTCAATTTTCCTTTGTTGTATGCTAAGACCTATATTTTCCTTCTGATCTTTGTTTGTCCCAAATTTTAAGGTTGGTTCTGACTTTTCGTAGGTTTAAAAAATCTTAGAGATCGGTATAATTCATTAATTTTTACATTGCATTCTTCATTGTACATGTATTTTTGGAATAATTATATTTTCATTTGATAACCACATTTAAGTGTTACAAGAAATGTTAAGGTTTTTTTTCTTTCAACGGAATTAAAGGTTGTCATGACTTTTTTTTATCTGGAAAATTGTCATGATATTCATTGTTTTGAAATTATTATTTCAAACAAGTGGGATGGAGTGAGTAAAAAAGGACGTGATATTTTCTAGTTACCCAGTTTTACGTTGGGTTTTTAACATGGCGCATCGTCCAGGATTACTCGAACTGGATCCTTGGGGGACGCTGGAAGTTGGGCTAAAATTCCATGCTATATTCTCTTGTAGGCCCAGAGGAGCTCACTCTAAAACATCCTGCATTACCGCGATGAATGATGGTGACCCTATTTAGTAGTTAGATTGCTCTTAAACCCATCAGGACTCTAGAAAAAGAAACTATTATACTAAATTGATAGATTCCGCAAACCTAATCCAAATCTGGCTTAGCCTGGTGACAATCAAGCGGCACATATATCGCGTCCTATTCCGGATATGGTCACACTAAAATCTGGATTGTTGATCCTGTTATAATTCTAATTTAAGCAAAAAAAAGAAAGTGCAAGTAATTCAATGGAATGCTTCGCCTGGTGTGAATAAATTTCATATAGTTAATTACTTCTCCTAAGGACGAGTATGCACTTTTTTAGTTTTTTCTCACTCTATCTTTATAGTTAATAATTTTTAAATATGAATGTGATTTTTTTGGGGAATTTTAATATAAATTACGAAGAGAAATTCACATAAGATTATTAAGGATAATCTTATGTTCAACATTAACAAAATCAAGTTATTATAATTTTTTTGTATTTATCTCAATTTATATGACCGTATCATGTTAATGGCTGACGTAAAAGCATACAGATCCCGAAACACGCATCAATGAGTACAGTTGGGATATTATTTTTGATTCATGTGTGAAAATAGAACATCATTTTCTGTGCTATTCGAACGCTTGGTGTTCGATATTTCTGCAGGATAAACCCTGACCACGTGGCTAAAGCCAATTCGCTAGCTTCTGCTTGCCTCTTCCATTTAGATAATTCACACACAGACCAAACAAAATTAATCTTTCAAGGCCTAAAGTAATAGATTGTGCTCATGAGCTAAAGATAGAGAGACACACAAACCAAAAGAAGGCGAGGGTGAACTTGGAAATCTTGCTGTATCCATCCATCATCCATGGTTCCCACTCTCACTTCCAATTCATCTCTGTTACCAACCTCGTCTCACTCCCTCAGGAGCCCAAGGCTCAGAGTCTTTGCTAAGAAGTCTGGAGCATTCCCTTCATTTGGGTTGGGCAAACCCAAAGATGATTCTTCTCCTGAAGAAGGAGGCCAACCAGATGGGTCATCAAAATCCAACCCTTTTCGTTTCAACTTTGGAAAGATACCTGATGTGACATCCTTGATCCCAGTTGTGAACAACCCTTCTTCACCAGGTTTGTCATTTGGAAACACAAGGCGAAAGGATCCTTCAACTGTGTTTGTTGCTGGCGCAACAGGCCAGGCTGGTATTCGCATTGCACAAACCCTGTTAAGGGAAGGTTTTAGTGTACGAGCTGGAGTCCCTGAACTTGGTGCTGCACAAGAACTGGCTCGTCTTGCTGCTCAATACAAGGTAAGCCTCTTAAACAACCAAGTACTAACTGTTACATGTAACTTGGTTCTCCTGTTTGCTATTCTGTGGAGGAATTGAGATTACAATATCGTGGGAGAGTGACCGGTGACCATTTTGCCCTGGCTAAAATATTTACCAGCATTAACAATAAATTTTTAAAAAAATAAAAAATTATAATAATAAAGACTATTATAACCTTTAAATAAATTATAATTACAAAAATAGCGAATTATGAAGACACGTCATTTTACACTCACTGTATAAATGACACTATATCAGGCAGTAATTCTAACTACAAAAATTGTGTAATGAATTATGCTTAGATCATTGTCTGCTTAACACGTGTCATATCATTACTGCTGACTGTGCAAACTGACATGGCATAATTCGTGTGTAGCGAATTATTTGCAAGCATATTTTAATGCACCGAATTATGCCACGTGGCATTCTGAGAAAATTTACTATTGGAAAGTAATAGTCGGGTTTAAGGGGAGTGGTTTTTTTGTGAAATTCATATATAGAGCAAGCAGAAAGTAGTGACTGGCCATCATCAGATTGAGTTTTTATGAAATTTCCAACGCAGATTATATCAAATGAAGAGGCAAAGCGTCTAAACGCTGTGCAATCAAGTTTTGATGATGCAGACTCAATAGCCAAAGCAATAGGCAATGCCAGCAAAGTGGTTGTCACCATTGGTTCCACAGAGAACGGTCCAACCGCTGAGGTTTCCACGTCAGACGCCTTGCAAGTAGTTCAGGCTGCACAGCTGGCGGGTGTTGGCCACGTGGCTGTTATCTATGACGAGAACACAGCCGGCAACTCAACCTACAATGTACTGGATGGCATCTCCTCGTTCTTCAACAACCTGTTCTCCCGGTCTCAGCCATTGACCATACAAGAGTTTTTGCAGAAAGTGATTGAAACAGACGTCAAATATACCTTAATCAAGACAAGTTTGACTGATGATTTCTCTGCGGAGAGTTCCTATAATGTGGTGGTCTTTGGCGAAGAAAGCAGCGCCCGTGCGAACGACTATAAAGTAATGTAATGTATGCCATAATATCTGAATGGAAAAATTGTTTCTTCTTTATACTCCCTTTACATCCTTATTTCCATATTTGTAGGTAATAGTTTTTTAGAAAATGATGGTTATTATAGGTAGCAAAGTCCAAGATAGCATCGTTAGTTGCTGATGTCTTTTCCAACACCCAGGTGGCAGAAAACAAGGTATCATTTTTTACATAATGCATTCTAGTGTTTGTTGATATCTAACTGAGATGATTAGCATCCTCACACGGCCCTACGAAGCACCGACACTTCAAAAACTCTGACGTGTCGTGTTCGACACTCTCCGACACTCCAACACGCGTTATGGAAATTTATAAAAAGGTTCAAATGTTGCGTTGTGTTGAGTTTTTAGTTCCAACTATTAGATTCATTGAATTACGATTACCATTTTATTGAAATTAATATAAATATTTTGTATATCTTATGTTTCTTTGCAAAATTGATGAATATTATAAGTTTGTTTTAGTTTTTATGTTAAATTATTGAATATTAAATATAATATACTTTACCTAAATTAAAAATATTATTTAATATCAAAACGTGTCCGAAACGTGTCGAAATCTAACATTTTTTAGAATTAACGTGTCGGAGTGTCATATCGTGTCACGTGTCCTGTGTCAGTATCGGTGCGTGCATATTTATAAAGCTAAAAGATTGAAGCTTTCGGTTGACCATTTTACTCTTGGCACCCTCTCTCTCTCTTTTCAATAGGTTGTGGAAGTGCATACAGATCCAAATGCTCCCTTGAGGCGTGTAGATGAACTTTTCAGGTAAATCAGCTAAATATAGATAGTTGTTTCTGTTTTTCATCTATAGCAGGTGGATGATTTTGGGCTTTGCTTCCCTTTTGAGGAGGATCAGTATGTGTTTCTATCTGATTTATAAGTTTCTTTACAGCATTATTCCTGAGGATGGAAGAAGGAAAGCCTATGCTGAAGTGCTAGCGAAAGCTAAAGCAGAGGAAGAGGCAAGAGTGGCTGCTGAAAAAGCCCGTGAAGCTGCTGAAACAACAAAAAAGCTGGAAGAAGAGGTGAAAAAGCTTTCACAACAAGAAGCCCGGGCTGCTAGTCTAGCTCAAGAAGCCCAAGACAAGGCAGAGGCAGCTGGGGCTTCGGTTGAAAGCCTCTTGAACAAGGCAAAAGATTTTGGTTCAGGTTTTTCCTGGCAAAAGTTCAGCTCACAGATTTCTACATCAATCCAAAAGCCTGATGAGGATGAGGAACCAAATGTGCAACTAGCCACTGTGAGGGGACAGGCCAAGGCTCGGAGTCTCACTCCAAACAAAGCAGTGGTTAAACAAACAGCTCCAAGAAGTGATGCTAGTAAACCAAAGGAGCAAGCAGAGAAACCAAAGGAGGTCAGGAAGGTGTTTGGTGGCCTGTTCAAGCAAGAGACTATCTATGTTGACGATGACTAGTGGAAATGGAACATGTCTTTGCACAGGGTAAAACTCTGTTGTTTGATTCTCTGTTAACATAGATAATTTGGTTTGATGTGAATGGTTTTGTAAAGTTCTATGTTTTGAAACAAAATATTTATGTAGTTTTACTGGTTTAGAACCCTGCAACAATCAGATTAGTAGGGGAGAAAAAATAAAATAAAAAGATTTTCCCTTATCTTCTGAACTCTTGCTAATGCCTCTGGCCACGGTCGTGCCTTGCTTCATCAACCATAAGTAACTGTTTGGATCTCTCTTTTTTTAAGTTAGAAGCTACTTATAAGTATAAGCTAAGCCAAACAGATTTTGAGAAAAGCTCTTATTATGAAAAGCTTTTTTTTTATAATGAAGAAAAAAGTTGACAGCTATAAGCTCCTAGGAGGAGCTTTTTTTTTAAGCTCTTAGTCTTATCTACTTTTCTTGAATTGTGTACTTTTTTTTTATGAAGAGTTATAAAGATAGAGAGAGAGATAATTTTCTGAAAATATGTGCATTTAAGTAACTTTTAAGATAAAATTTTTATGTAATTACCAAATAACTTTTAGCTTTTACTTTTAAGCTCTCTTTTTTAACTTTACACTAGCTTGTAATTTAAAAAAGAGAGGGTGCTATCTTGATGGTTTAGAGGCTGCAAACTTAGTTCTGTCTTAAACTAGGATGTTTAGTAAAATTTCACTTGAAGTATGTCGAATGAGATTTTGGGCTCAAATCATGATTTGAATAGAAGTGAAAAATAGTTACTGTGGTAGGTTGGAAACATTTATGACCAAAATTAAATACTAATATCCACCTAATTTTTGAATAAAA
The DNA here is from genome assembly GCA_032173675.1 of Gastrolobium villosum. NCBI lineage: Eukaryota > Viridiplantae > Streptophyta > Magnoliopsida > Fabales > Fabaceae > Gastrolobium > Gastrolobium villosum. The sequence continues at coordinate 122,790 of JAVKPL010007373.1, forward strand.
GTATATAACTAAATCGATTGAGTGTAAATTCACTATCAATCAAAATTGAGAAAATCAGGTTTATACAAAATTAATTTTATAAACGGTAAAGGGCTTTGGTGAATAGGATAAGGGTATGATATGATATAGGGTCGATAAGGATAGGATATGATATGATATGAGGCTGATAAGCATATAAGCATATATCATGTCCTGTGTTTGATGAACACATGATTAGTAATCTGATAAGATTATGTAGAAGGTAAAAGGAGAAAGAAAAACAAAATATAATGCAATAAATACATATATATTGGATAGTGTAGGGATATATTAGGTATTCGATATTGGTATCCTAATCCTAACCCAGCTCTCCCCATAGAATAAAAAATCATGTATTGGATATGATAAAATAAGACAATAGAATAAGCTAATCCAAACAAAAGATAAAAATAGGATATGATAAATTATCCTATCCTATCTTTTTTATCATGTGATCGCGCTAAATAAGTTGAAGTTAATACTACCTCCGGTGATTGAAAGCCACGCTTTAAGCTGCCTTTGTCTCGTGTTTGACAGCTTTGTTTTCTTGTACTCGCTGGAATTAATGATTTAGTATGTGGAAAATGATTTCAGTTATTTGGTGCAAAAGAAATCTTTAGAACCATTTTTCTGTGTTACTGTGATAATAATTTATAATAATAAAATTCTGATTAATTATTTCACCGGTTTGAAAAGGGAGAAAATGACTTCTGTTGTCATAAATAAAATGTTTTCACAAGGAAATCAGAAACAAAAAAATTATCTAATAAACATTTTTTACAGTCGAGTACCCTAACTGAAGATATTATTATATGCTGCTAAACTGTAATTAATGCATAATTCAAAAATGGAGTTTATTATTGATTTTAAACAAATTTAATAAATTTTAGGACATCAACTTAAATAAATGTTGTTGGTAATGATATTTTCTGGAGCATACAACTACTAGAAAAGTCTTTATTTTTTATGGAATTTTTCGACGGAAAGAATTTCGTTGAAATTAGTGACATGATTTTTAAAGGAATCTGTTTTCCGTCCAAAATTTCGACGGAAATCATATTCCATCGAAAATTTTCAACAGAGATCATATTACAACAATTGTGCTTGGAAAGATTTTGCTAAAGATCATGTTAATTCGAAAGATTCCCATCATTTGTTTGTTTTATTGAATATAATGGAGTCACTAAAATTCGAACTTGCAAATTATGCAAACTTTTCATCATTTAACAAATTCTGATGACTTTTCCCATCATTTATCGTAAGGGCTTCAATTTTCTCACAGTAGGAGAAAAAAAATTCATGTTATAGACATATTTTTTTGGGATCCGCATCTATTAAAAAGATAATACACGAAAATCAAAGAATTATTGGTAAGAGATGAGAAAATATTTTCCCTTATTTTAAACACATTAATTCAAGTAATTTTAGACACATTAACATAATAAAATGGATGATAGGTTATGCCAAAGGAGCATGCTAGAGTTTTTCTTCAATCAATGCTAATTACAAAGTTAGCAATGACTTTTTAAGTACGGTATATATATTTTAAACGCACAATATATATGATGATGAATGGGATCTTTATTTTATGTTTTTGAAGAATTTATCTAATTGCTGAACTTAATCTAGTCCTAAAATTTCATGTTCCTTGGTTGAAAACAATCTCTCTTTCGTGTGTGTGTGTATATATACAAGCGCGCGCAGAGACCGTTAAGGACAGCAAATTTTTATCTAGTTGCTGAACCATGGGGACATTTATGGGGTAACTCAAAATTTTACAAATCTTTAATAGGAATTAGGCAAGACTCAAAAATATACTTCTGCTTGCATGGGACTAGATTAATTACTTAATTACTAGAATGATACATATTTTCCTAAAGAATAAAAGAAAAGAATGATACACATATTACCTTCTTAAGGGATGTAACTTCCGGCAAATAGAGCTTCTCCAAGATTGTATTCGGTAACGGAGCAAGCCATAGACTTGGTAATGGTAATGATGCTTTCCTTCTGTGTACATATCCTGGAGGAGTGGATGTAGATAAGTTGAAATATATAGTGAGAACATTATCTTGGAGGCTAGGATCAATACAAATAACAAAGTTAATTAGTCGTGTCTTGAGTTTCATAATTGGTCATCGATCATCCAAATGCTTAATTATATAGGAAAAGCTACTCTTATGCTACATGTGATAATTTTTTCGTCCTATATACTAGGATCAATACAAATAACAAAGTTAATTAGTCGTGTCTTGAGCTTCATAATCGGTCATCGATCATCCAAATGCTTATATATATGCTTGTACTGTCCATGAGCCTAATGCTTAATTATATATACCCTTATGATGATGTCGTGTTTTTAGATTTCATAGAACTACGGGAAAATGAATTAGTGATCTCTCAATTGTATTTCCATTAATTTCTTATGTGAAGGTCAAGAGGTTATCAGAGTAATTCCGTGATACTAGAGTCCATGAATGAATTGCACGAATAGTAAAAGAATTTCTATGAATTAAAGGACTAAGTAACTTAACTTGAGAAATCAATGCATGAAACGATGAAAACTAGAAAGACGTGTAGGGTTTTTGTTTTCTTGTTATTAATTGACATGCACTAAGCAGAAATGAAAATATATTAACGAATAAATAAGAAAAACAAGTAAATTACCTTGTTCTTGTCGATGGTTGTTGAAGATGACAAGGCTAGTTCACTTGGTTCTAATCGAGAACAAAACTTGTGTGCAATGGAACAAAATATATTATTTCAATTCTAAGCAACATCATATCCAATATGAAAGCCTAATCTATATATATACAACAAGCCAAGGAGGCAAAGTGACATGTTAATATTGTTTTCTAAGAGACGAATAAGAAATTAAGATTAATCTATTACTTTAATAGAGTTTGAGACATTAAGTTCCATACTTGGAATAATGATGGTGCAAGAAATTCAGTTTTAAAGATTCGATTATAAACTTTTGTACCCAAAGGGCCGACCCAGTTCAATACTCACTCGTGAGTGTTTGGAGAAGGACATACGAGTCAAGCCTTACTCCCACATTTGCGGAGAGGCCGAGTCGAAGCCGGGACCTTGGACATCACGATAAACATGCTTACCACTGAGCCAAGCCAAAAGAATAAAAAGATAAAGCAAACTTCGATCAGATCTAACATTAAACTTCTTTTAACATATACAATGAATACAAAAACAATGCTCATAATCATTAAAATTGTTGTGAGAAACAAATCAAACAGAATAAGATGAATTTCTTTTACCAAGAAAAAAAAAAGGGTTCTTGGACATGTACAAATAATTATGTATTGATCATTGAACTCAATAGAATTTTCTGGTACCGGTATCCCGTGGCTCAGACCCTAGTCTCAGTTCAAGGTCTAACTCAGATATTGAGGAACGTTCAGTAGCAATATCCCCATGAATTTGACCTTGTGGCTTTTGCATTTCACTGCTATTTGGTGATTCAGCAAAGAGTGGAAGCTGCCTCATGTGAGTTTCATCTATGGAGGAGGCATAGTCTTGTTGAGACACATTCCAATTCCAGTTTTGTTTGCTGTGTTCTTCACCAGACTTAGACTCCAAAGATGGTTGAGTTTGGTTTGAAGATTGTTGCTTGAGTTTTGCTTTGTCTTTCCTATGGATGTTCATATGACCCCCAAGTGCTTGTGCATTAGAAAAACCCCTCTTGCAAAAGTTGCACTCGTAGGACCTGGATGATGGTGCATGACTTGCACCTTGATCATCACCATCGAGGGGTTTTTCTGATATTGGTTGATGATGATCATGATCTGCAGACTCCATTATTATTTGATTAGTTTCAACTTTGAAGCTATGTAATGATAATGAAGTAATATAGATAGATAAAGAAAGGAATAGAGATGGTCAACAGGGAGAAAATGTGGTGGTTTTTATATGTGGAGAGTGGGGCACATTGCACATTGCACATACAAATTAAGGCCTGCTTTTTTATTTTTAACGTTATTATAGACCAATGGCATGTAATGAGAATGTAACTTCTTGGAAGTTTTACAGCTTGAGTTATAGCAAAGGACAAAATAGCTTAAGGCTTTGTAAAACTGGGTCATGGTATTGGGAACAACTTGTTTGTTTGCATTTTGGCATGTAGCTTTTTTATTTTTTAGTATATTGGCATGTAGCTTTTTGCCTACGCTACCTCCAAGTATTGTAGCGTAAACACAATGTTACTATCAACAAGTTAATTTTTATATATGGGATTAATATTTCTCGGGCCTAACTTCTACCGTTCTTTTAATCTTAAAGTTTTTTTTTTCCCTCTTTATGTCAGCCGACAGGCTATCTATTCCCGGAATTGAATACATAGTTAAAAAGGGTGATTGGAGATAAACTTATTTCAAATAGTTAGAGAAATGTTTTTCCTTTTATATATACCATATGGGGAGAGTTATATCTACAAACTCTTATAAACTACACTATGAATTCCCGGAAGTAGACTCGATTAGGAATGTACTGCCGGGAGTACATAGTATAATTTGTAAAGTTTGTAAATATAACACATATCATACTAACCATAATTTCGTGTAATTATTATGTCATACTAACGTATATATGTTTCCTGTATGATTGTGCTTTCTAATTTGTTTCTAGTGTTTTTATTAGATTCTAACAAAATTGAATATGCAACAACAAAAAAATTGGTTTTAGTTTTTAATTTTGTTTGGTACTGTAAAAGTAAAATCACTTTTTGAAATTAATGAGTTTGTAAGGATTTGAAATATGTGAGTCTCCTTTGTTTAAAGCAAAGTTTATAATGTTGATTGTAAATTTTGCTTAGAAAAAGAATTAATGGTTTTCATGTCAAAATCAATCTTTTTAACTCACCGAATAAGTTACTTGTTAGTCATAATCAATAAAAACAATTTTAGTAGTTAATTAGAATTGATTTTGAAAAATCTTACCTGTACAACTTTTGTTGTTATTTCACCGCATTAGTTAGAAAATTGACTTAATTATGCTTCCACAGAACTTTAACCAAACGAACGCTTAATATATTTGAGAAGAGACCAAGTTCTATACTTCTTCATTAAGATTTGAAAAAAAATATTTGATTAAATATTGATTTTTAAAATGAAAAAATCTTATCTGAGATTGATATGTATGGTGTGGAACCAGATGACATTGTATAGTGGTAATAGTCCGTGGGTAGCAAGGAGTTGAATAGGTGGAAAGTAAAGGGTTTTAATTCGATCCCAGATGTCAATTTAGGAGGAGTTTAAATATTTTCATCTCTGCCCACACATCGAATTAGTTTCATAACTAACTTAAAGAATCGAAACTTGTGGAAATATCAAAGAGAACCAACTCGCCTCAACCGTAATTACGATTGGGTTAACTAAAAAAACAAATGACCATGCTAATCTGTGCTAATTTCTAAAGCAAAAAAGAAAAATGTTTTGTGAGAGCAAGTTATCCCAAGCTGTGGGGTAAAAGGTAAAATAATATTTGTATTAGGTCAGATTGGTTTCTCTCAAGATGAAAAGGTCATCTAAGGAATCACGCAATCGTTTGCATGACCATTTGATTTATAAAATAGTCAGAGATTTTGAATATTTTATTTTCCCCCCGTCCCATATATATTAATTACAACTAAATAGTTTACTGCGTTAAGCTGCATGCATGCTGTCATGAACCACCTCTTAACACATGCCTCTGTATGCTTGAAGCACCACTTTATTAATGTTATACAAAACCACAATCGGAAGAGAATCTTCTGAAATAGACATATAACTCGGTCAATATTGTTTTTCTTAATACTTTCTTTTACCTTTTCTATCATGACTAATTGAAAGTTGAACCGGATTAATGCCTTTCAATGTCCTGAAACTTCAAAATATATACTCTAGGGTTTAGTCGAATCTAAAATTGAATAAAATCAAAATAAAATTAACAGTCTTGATTTATATTGAAACTATGGAGAAGTCAATTAAAATAATCCGTAATTTATAATTTTATATTGGTGTTTGCTACTTGATTTCTGCCATAATCTTCAGTCCAACATATAGTCTACTATGTTTGCATGTTTAATTAGCCGTCCTGATTCTCCTGAACATTGAATTTGAAGCTGACTTGGTACTTGGTGTTATGGCAATTAATGTGAATGATCTTAGAAGAACCCTCCTCAGATAATGCTCGAACAAGATTAACTGTATTATATATATAGGGTTTAGTGACTGTATAGTGACTGTATGCAAAAATTGGTCCAGTGCATATGGATGCGAGAAACAGTTATAGTAAAATTATAACTATGTTCTCCCGGAAGAACACCTGAAGAACATCATTGTAATATTTTTGCACTATGTTCACGCGGGAGAACATAGTTAAAAGTCAGTCACTGGATTGTCCAGTAAGTGAATTTTAACTATGTTCTCCCGGAGAACATAGTGCAAAAATATTACAAACCGGGAGAACATAGTTATAATTTTACTATAACTGTGTTCTCGTGGGAGAACATAGTACACTGGACCGATTTTTCCATCCAGTCACTGTACACTCATCAATATATATATATATATATATATATATATATATATATATATGTTTTTCTTATGTTAAATGAGATAATATTGTCTCATGTAGAGATATAATTAAATGGATTTCACAATTAAAAAGAAGAAAAAAAAATATTGGCTCGGATTTTGATGAATATGTAACGTAAGAAAAACATTTATATATATATATATATATATATATATATATATATATATATATATATATAAAAGGAAACAATAAGAATTGCGGAGGGTTTGCAAATTATCTTGGTTGTACCAACCAGCTGGCACAGCAAAGATAGGCTTGAACGTCTTCCACATGGAAATTACTAAAGCCTTAAGTTAGTTGGACATATTGATGAGTCATACACAGTCGATGCAGCTGCAAATAAAGTAAGAAAGTGGCACTTAGAACCTTGGGGATATAAGTCATATATCAATACACTATAACAGAATAACCAACCCATACCACCTTTTCTCTCCTTAACAACTTATAAGCAAGCTTGATTACTTTGCTTGTGCCCATGGTGACACTGTAAGAATAAACCAAAAAATCAATATGGACTATGAATATTGGGGGTATAACGAGCTATTTTTAGATCACATATTCAAATTAAATGCTTAATTTTATTTAAATTTGAAAAATATCAAGTTCAAACCAAATGCATATATATATATTATGAGTAAAGTGAGTATCATTATAAAGGATGTAAATTTGTGTCATTTTAGAAGAGAGAAAGAGATGGATAAAGGAGTAGAGAGAGTTGACAAAAAAAATAAAGGTGTAGGTCTCATCTCTTTATTTGTGAGAGTGAAATGATATAAGTTGTGTCATAAACACTCTTCACATATATTATAGTGTACAAACATGTTACTGTGGGGTTTCCATGCAGTTGCGTGACTGACATGTAGTTTTGCTCTGTCTGGTTTAAGTTTCATTGTGTATCAACAACAACAAAAATTATATGAAGGGAGAACTATTAACACATGCATTTTGATAGATATGACAAAACCCAGAAAGGAACCTTTGAATTGTTGTAACTAGAAAAATATACGAAGGAGATTATGGCCAGTGTATACATCACTCTATATTTTGAATTTGATTGAAGTCCATTATACAAAATATAAATGTTTTCAATTATAGATTTTACAATATTTACCGATTATTCTAGAAGTTTATATATTTGTTTAAAAACACAACAATTAGATCGAATCTAGAACTTATAATCATGACAAATGAATAAGTTAAAAATGTAATTCACTTTCATAACAAACACGAATTCTAATAGGAAATTGTAAATTTTGAATGTATAAAATATTCTGCACCGTACAATGAGCCCCTTTGGCTCACATGAGGGCTTGATCCAATTTCAGGTAAAAGCATCTATAAATAAGGTTTAAGCCTTACATGTATCACTTAAAATCACTAAGAGGGCAATTGGTGGAGGATATATATTTTTTTTACCAAAAAAATATAATGAATAGGGAAATAGTGCGAAAATGAGTTTGGTAGAAAAATGAGAAAAAAGTTGTTTGGTAGGGCGAAAAATTACCAGGAAAATTGGTTTAAGTTTTCAAAGTCTAGGTTTGGTAGAAAGTAAAATATTGATGGGATAATTGGTGTAAATTACGAAAGATGTGAGCAGTGTAAATTTTGAAACTGAAAAAACAAAATGAACGCTTCACTCTTTTTTATGGTGAAAGAAAGGGCTAACAGCCTAGACACAAACTAAACAAAATGAACATTCCTAATGCTAGTGACAGCACAAACATCAGCAAAAAATAAACAGCTAAGCCCAGGAGGAACATGACTAAACTCCTTATAGACAGAGGTCTGAGTAAGACATATCAAATGGTTGGCTAACCAATCAGCACACTGATTTCCTTCGCTGTGAATCTGTTGAGCCTTGAGATCCCAGTCTTTGTTCATCAAAGTCCGAATACAAGTAACAATATGTGACTCTCGAGCAGCATTACCTTTGTTGGTAAGCAACGTGATCACCGGAAAGCTTCACTCTGAGTCAGTCTATCTTTGGAGTTATTTTATTTCCAACATTCGTCTTCCATGTCTACATCTTCATCTTCCTCTTTGTCTCTCTTTCAAAATGATAGAAGCCTAGCTCTGGCACGGTGAGCCTCTTCTCTGAACGGCCAGTCAACGTCACAGATGTTTGGATTCAACAGCCAACTTCATAATTTATAGTACACTATATATATATATCATAATATCAGCCATTCAATCAATGGTTATAACTCCACACTTTTTCATTAGTATAAAAATTCACTAAACTTGTACACATATGCTTAGATTTAACAGCACTGGGACCTTGAGATAACTATGAAAGGAATGGCTCTTTTATTCCCATTTTCATTGCTTGAGATAACTATGAAAGGAATGGCTCTTTTATTCCCATTTTCATTGCATGTGCTTTCTATTTGATAACAGGTACTCTGTCTCTTAATCCTTGAGTCAGTGCCTTATGGTTGTTATAGAAATGATTAAAAACTATTATATCTTGCAAAACTTGATATTTCAATTAATGAGATATGAACAAAATGGCAGTAAGTATATACTACAACAGAAGACCCAGAATGAATGAAGACACCCAAGTTAAAGCCACCAGACATGCTTGACCTTTTAAAATTGTAGAAGCATTCTTGAGTACAAAATTAAGATCCTAATCTGGTTGTCTGTGTAAGGATGACCAAACATTCCAGTTCCATAATCCAAAAAAAGTTGCATTGTTCCCATAGAGAATAAGAATAGTCAATGAACTACTCCTCCATCCCACCAATAATGGCTAGCTACTACATCTAAATCCAAATCTTCCTCCAAGGTTTGATGTTCCAATTAAACGAGGGTCATTTTGGATAATATTTTTTGCTCATTTTTTTTCTTCCCCGAACAACCACAAATTACCACCTTCGATGGGGGTATCTAGCACGGTGCAATCATCGCTATTTTTCACAAAATTTCCATTGCCTGGAGACTTAATTTTGCTGGGAGATTTTTTGTGAATCTTCTACCAAACGCTGGCAGCTTCAAATCCCTATCTCATTTGCCTTGGTATTTGGGACAAAAATTGCTACCAAACGCTAATTTTCAAAAGGCTCGAAACAATTTGCTACATTTCAATTTTTATCATTGCGGGCATACACGTTCCTTTGGCTTCTAGTCTCTTGTTTATGCATTCATTTGCCACCATTTATGATTGTCTCCTCTATAAACACCATTAGTTGATAAAATCATATTTTAAAGGGCTAAAATCACTCTTAAATCTAATCTAAATCATGAAAACTTAGAGTTATTTGGCTAAACAATATTAACATTGTTCCTCTAATATATGTGATTAATCTTTGCTAATTTTATAAGACAATTGAGTTGAATTGGAGCAAGGGTTAAGTTAGAAGGACTTAAAAATAATAAATGAGTAGAAACGACTTAATGAAAACCTACCTAAACCTGTCTTCTGGCCAATTTTCATATCAAATTTGATATATTTGGATCTTGTGCTTTTCATGAAAGTTGTATATCTTTTTTTTATCTTTCCAATAAGATCAAGATAGTATCAATCCGACGAGTATAGTTATGCCCAAAATAATAATTAATGTGCTTGCTGCCAAAAAGCTTGTAGCGCCCTATTTGATACGAAGAATACAAAATCCAAATCCATAATATATGAAAATTGGTCATAAGACATGTTTAGGTAGGTATTCAGTAAATCGTTGCTACTCATTTATTGCTCTAAGTCCTTCTAATTTAATCTTTGCTCCAATTCAATTCAATTGTCTTATAAATTAGCAAAGATTAATTACATATGTGAGAGGAACAAAGTTAAATCTTTTTAATCAAATAACTTTAAATTTTCATACTTTGGACTAGATTTAAAAATGATTTTAGCCCTTTAAAACATGATAAGCTAGGGTTTATTACTAGCCCACTTATCCAACAATAATTTTGATCCGCTAAGATCAAAACAAAAGAAGCATAAGAGCTATGGAAAAGAATTAGATGTATTGTCTTTTAAATGATTCTTTCAGATATCTTTGTTATTATGTTTTTTAAGTGTGAGGTTGTTTTTACACTTTTTCTAAGCGTGGACATGAATTAGTTGATCATTTCAGCTGGGAGTTAGAGTTGTTACCTAAATTGAGGACTTGGAATTACGTTTACTGACAAATGAATGCACCATACAAGGAATGGCAGCACTTCATATGACGATATAACGATAAAGATAACAATAGTGTAAATGGATAATTCTTTAGCATATTTAATAGGAGATTAATATTTTTCGTGTCAAAAAAAAAATTATATATATAAAAATATGTGGAATCAATATATATATATATATATATATATATATATATATATATATATATATATAGGAAAAATATTTATCTTTTTAAATGACACAACTTATATCCTTTTAAATGATACACCTTATATTTCACTCTCACAAAGAGGTAGGAACCACACCTTTATTTTTATTTTTTGTCAAAACTCTCTCCTTCTTTATCCATATCTTTCTCTCTTAAAATGACACAACTTTATATTTTAAAATGATACACACTTTTCACCCAAAAAAATGATACACCCTCTATATATATATATATTTGTAAAAAAAATAATTTAATATATTATTGTAAAATCAGAAACTTTTTTCCCATATATATATATATATATATATATATATATATATATATATATATATATATATATATATATATATATTGTACCTATATTCCACCTATAACAATATGACATCTGTGCTAACATTTTTCTTGGAGAAAAATAAAAAAAAAATATAACTTTAATATTATGTTTGTATATTCTACAACAATATTCTATCAATAAAAATATGACATTTGTGCTAACATTTTTCTTGGAGAAAAATAAAAAAAAATAATTTTAATATTATGTATATATATTTTCAAAAGGGAAGATTATATTTACAAAAAATTTATTTACAAATTCTTACAAATTACGCTAGGAAAAAAAACACTACGTATATTTTCTGAAAAAATACATATTACAATTTGTAAAAATTTATAAAAAAATATTTGTAAAGGATCCTTCGCTTTTTTCAAAATATATATATAATTTATAATTTGATTTTGAACGAACAACAACTCAACCCGATATATAGTACTGAAAATATTGTCGTCAGTAGATAACATCAGAAACATAAAACTGATTTAATAAAGGATGTAGCGGTCTCCATCTTCAACTGATGTTGAAATCAACTTCACTTACATAATCTAAAGGAAAAACCTCGTCGAATGTTTCGACAATCATTAGAACAAAATGCATCAGGCTTCTCTCTGTACTGTCCCAAATCCAACAGCCACTCTTCCATTACCATCAAGCCGCATTGGTTCTCCTACAACCACCTCTTTCAAGCTCAGAAGAATATCACAGACCACTCGCATGAGACCAATTAGGAGCCAACCCATGTTGCATTCTCACACGAATAGTACCCCAACACAGCATAGGTGGTCTCTTCGGGGGATGACAGCTCTCGTAACTGGTGGGACACGCGGAATTGGGTACCAAGATTCGAACTTTAATACGCATCTTTCCTTCTATTTCTAACCCTTTTCAGCTCCTCATGTTAACTTGTGAGATTTGGTGTTTGTATGCAAAAGGCACGCCATTGTGGAGGAATTGATGGGGCTTGGGGCAAGAGTGCATACCTGTGCCAGAAATGAAGATGATCTCAGTAAGTGCCTGAAGGAATGGAATGATTCGGGTTTTGAGGTTACTGGCTCAATTTGTGATGTGTCTGTTCCACATCAGAGGGAGGCACTGATGGAGCTAGTCTCCTCTGTCTTCCATGGGAAACTCAACATCCTTGTAAGGTCCTTTTTTCTCTCTTTCCTGTGTTTGATGTTCATAATCATAACTGTGATGTTCATTCTTTTTTTTCTGCTATCAAGGGTCAAAACATGTGTTCAGATATATAAAACTATTAAAAAGCCCTCACTCACTGGCTTAAGCTTTTGGGTTGAATTGGTTGTTTATATGATATCAGAGCCTCGTATCCCGGGTTCGATCCTCGCCGCCCCCACTTTCTTTCAAGTGGAATTTCTTTGTTCGCACAGGTAGGAGGGTCTGTGCATTGTCCACCCTTCAAGCTCAGTGGGCTCTAGCTTAAGTTTTTGGGTTGAATTGGTTGTTTATAAATGCATTTACAATTAGCATGTTGTAAGCTCTAGAATGCAGAAAAATAGGGGTTGTTTAGAACTTTGCTCAATATTGCATTGATATATATATATATATAAAAACCTGATTGATTTGATGTATAGATAAATAATGTAGGGACAAACATTCGGAAACCAATGACAGAATTCACAACTGCAGAGTTTTCCAGTCTCATTGATACCAATTTAGGATCCACCTTTCATATATGCCAACTTGCATATCCACTTCTGAAAGCATCGGGAGTGGGAAGTGTTGTATTCATCTCGTCTGTTTCTGGTTTTGTCTCACTGAAGTCAATGTCTGTTCAAGGAGCAACAAAAGGTAATTTACCTATTCAATGATGTATTGCAGCTTGCTTTACAAATATGGTGATGTTGATGAGATTATTAAATTTTGAATATTTGTTTGTTTTCTGGTTTATAGGGGCAATCAATCAACTTACTAAAAATCTAGCGTGTGAGTGGGCAAAAGACAATATTAGGAGTAATGCAGTTGCACCTTGGTACATCCGAACTTCAATGGTGGAGCAAGTAATTTTCTTCCCTCTTTATCCTTTAACCGTGAGTTAGAATGAGCTACCCATGACACTGATTAGTACCATGGAATGGTAATATTAGCGCTTTTTTGAAGAATTGGTTGGGTGCATGGAAAACTTATTTAGAACAGAACACCTTTGAAATTACAAGAACACCTACCATTTCCAAATGTTTATGTAAGTCATAAATTCCCTTTGTGAGTTTCTATTTCAACCGAACAGATTTGATCTGGTATATTTAGATATACATAATCTATCTCTTTCCTTCAATGTTCTTCCTGCCAAAGTGCCATCTTAGGTAGATGGCTGCAAAGCTGTTGTATGGTGAATTAATAACCCAGCAATTTATCTTGAATCCAGTCCTCTGGAACAATAACTCTTCAGCAAGCATGTTCTCAAAATCTCATTGGTAAGGCTGCTTAATGCATAACCGTGGCTTCTCTTAGACTAAACAAATTTACACTACATAGTAGAAATAGAGAGACATAATAGATTCTTACTGTCTTCCAAATATTCGAGTTGATTTTGTGAGTTGGACACTTTTTTTTAATCCCATAATTGGACCATCCGGGATTTGATCTGGAATCTAAAATCATCCCAAGTCATTGGACGTACAACTAGTACTCTCTCACCCACAAATTGCATTTTCTTGGCATAGAAATCAAATAAAAGTATTCATCTTGGACATTTTCTTTGCTTGATTACTGCCTAAATTTTAATTTTTGTGATTATCCGGACCTAAATTTGGTGCTGCAGATTAGCTTCATGAAAATTCTAACGGTAGTCAGTAGTTTTCCATTCCCTGCATAAGAACATTGCATCTGGGTTTGTTCCATTGCATTTGGAATCTTGGTCTGGCTGGAACTTGCACAATTCTCTAACACACTGAAGTCTAATTCGGCAATAAGATATAAAACGTAATCTGACTTTTCCCCTCTTCATTTAGGTGCTCAGCAACAAAGACTATCTGGAAGAGGTGTACTCTCGAACTCCTCTTAGGCGCCTCGGAGATCCAGCAGAAGTTTCTTCTCTTGTTGCCTATCTTTGCCTACCAGCATCATCATACATCACTGGCCAGATTATATGTGTTGATGGAGGAATGTCCGTGAATGGTTTCTACCCAACACACATCTAAGAGTTGCAGCTTATACCATACTCTCTGCTTTTTACTTATTTTTCTCTCCACCTGCCATTCCTGTGAAGCATTAGGCATGGTGAAGGCATAGTTCTTGGTCAAACTTTAGAGTTATGAGCTTTGAGTCCACTAAAAAAGTCCAGCAACCCTTGGTAGGTCTTTCCAAGGTTTTGGCATCCCTTCTTGATTAATGGACTATTAATTCCAGCTATATTGCTATGGCAATTTTAATGTATGGCAGGTGCTATCCAATGGAAGATCTCCAATAAATTATTTTATCCATAGCTCTAACTTCAAAATTTACAGGATCTTGCTTTGTTGTGTTAATTTGTCTTTAAATGGTAATGGCTGTGTTGTTAATATGATACAATCTTTGGCAAGAACAAATGTAGGTTGTTTATAGCTGCAAATAAAGGGAAGACTGAGTTTGTGAGGAAGGGACACAAAGGAAACTAACAGGAAAGATGAGGAGGCTGTGATACTTCTTGTGCTTAGTATTTTATATCATTAATGGGAAGGAAATAGGAATGAAAAGAAATTTCCTTGAAATAATTAATATCTATTTTTTAACATGGCCATTACTTCGATTATTTTTATAGGTGATACTTGGTACTTTGTAACATTACCTTGCCGTGATAATCTTAATTTATTCACTTCTTGAGTTCTGTCCTGTGTCAACTATCCAGAGCAATAGGTCAACTTCCAAAATTTTGGCCTGTGAGTGGCTGAAAGACACCAATTGTGTTGCTTATTGATTCATTAGATCTCCACTTATTGAACCCGTAAGTTTTTCTGATAATGCTATTTTGGCGCATTAACTTTAGGGTTTTATAAATCATGAGAATTATAATTTGAGATGCATATGCATATAATTTTTGCAAACACAGCATATTTTATATCCATAAGATTTCAACTCTCTCTGATCTAATAATGTTATCAATCCATTATTACCTTGAACGGAGCATTGGAAGGAGTTTGTGTACTGAAATTTACGTTTATTCTCTTCAATTTCAACCCTCTATTAATATAAGATAATCTTTTTCTCCCTTATATTAAGACTCAGTGCTGGGAGGGTAATTTTTCTCCCTTATATATATAGACTCAGTGCTGGGAGGGCAATTTTTCTCCCTTAAATTTAAGCTTACGCCTTTTGAACCATCTTTCTAGAAACTAATAATATGAATTAACTTTATCTTAATTTCACTGATCAAGAAATCATCAGGTACAACAAATACATCAATTAAAGTGATACACAAAATTTACAGAAAAACTCAATTAGGTAAAAAAATGTTGAGCAAGATTTTTACTATGTGAAAGAAAACTTACAATATCTCTCTAAATTCAATGAGAGAATAATATCACTTTCTCTTAAAATAAGAGAACACAGCACGTGTTATTTTCTTCTCAGTTGGGATGCATGAAAGTGAAATGCAACGCCCCTGTTTATCAGCTAGGATGCTGCGATTTGAACAATGCTTTTCCTCGGCAAATAATAGCCACTTTCCACAATTTTGAATAGTACATCACATGTGAGTCATATGATCTTGTTTGGGAAATTTGTGCACAGCAAACTTGTTATAATATTAGCCAACGTATTTGTACAAATAAGTGGATCTTGCATAAGGGTGGTTTCTCACTGTTCCTATGATGTAAACTCTTCTACTAGATATGCTATTGTGGAGGAGTTGGCACAGCTAGGGGCCACTGTACACACTTGCTCTAGGAACGAAGCTCAACTCAATGAATCCTTACATCAATGGGAGACAAAAGGATACAGAGTTACCGGTTCAATCCATGACATGGCGTCTCGTGCACAAAGAGAGGAGCTCATAACTAGAGTCTCTTCTGAGTTTAATGGCAAACTCAATATCCTTGTGAGTAGTTTATTTCAATGCCATGAAGTTCAAGTTAGTTTTTCCACCTTTTCGTAGTATAAATACTGGGTTAACTACAATTGTAAGAAGTTAAAGATTCGGTTTAATTTGGAATCTGTTGAGATATATAAAAAAAGCATTAATTTAGTCTCACCCAATACCATAAGTTTTTGGGTTGAATTGGTTCTTTACATGACTATTTGGTCACTGGTGTACCGAATTGGGTTGTTGCTCACCGCCCCCACTTTCTCTCTCTAGTTTCAAGCAATGATTATTTGTTAAGTTTTTTATTTGTACATGCAAAATAATCTTGTCCTATTTTTAATTATTATTTTAATGTTAAATATAATTATATATCACTTTATATTATGAATTGTTTCAATATTTTTGATTGTAAAGTCAACTTTATACCTAAAAGGTGCATGGCTAGACATTTCTAACAACATATTAACCCAACTTTTTCATGTGTCTTTAACACTAATTTTAACATTGGCCTATTTTACATTATGAGTTATTCAAATCACCCCTTAATTTTTTGCAAAAAAAAAAAATTTCCACAAAAATTTGTGTCTGCAAGTGCCCACACTTGCAATAGTGTGGATCTGCCATTACTTCAAATCCTGTGGGCTCTCGTGTAAGGAGACATGTTGAGATATATAAAACCATTAATATAGTCTCACCCACCAGCTTAAACTTTTGGGTTGAATTGGTTCTTTAGAGAATCAACTTTTTTGGAATATAGTTCTGTTTTTGGTTAACGTTATTATTATTTGTTCTATTAGCTTACATTTATGAACGGATTTAGGTAAACAACGTGGGAACAAACATACAGAAACAGACCCTGGATTTTACAGAGGAAGATTTTTCATTTCTGATTAGTACGAATCTTGAGTCTGCTTTCCACATAAGCCAGCTTGCACATCCTCTCCTAAAAGCTTCAGAGGCTGCAAGTATCGTTTTCATATCCTCCATTGCTGGTGTGGTATCAATAAAACGAGGATCCATATATAGTGCAACAAAAGGTAACTGTTTCATCATCTTATTTCCTCGGGAAGAGTGAGAAGGGTAGGCCTTTTGACCTTACGAGGGGTGTGCGACTAGAATGAGCACTAACAAGATGTGCATCTTGCATTGTGCTAATTTTTGAGTAAGTCATGTATGGAGATGATGTGCGATTTAAGCATGTACGTTCTCATGTTTCACTAGCATTTGATTGGTAAATAATTTATCAAATCTTTTATGTGTATTACTCAAAAGCTAAAAGTCTGAACTATGACTAGAGGTAAAATCATATCTAAAGTTGTTGTATGTGCATCAATGACAACAGATGTATGGTTATGTTTCTCCACATTTAATGGTTTCATCTTTTGTATGGTTATGATTCTCCACATTAAATATTTTAACCTATACGTATGGAAAATGTGACTGCTGCACGTAAAGCTACCGTAGAAAAATCAAACTATGGGATTTACATTGCTGCAGCTCCTGTATATGCAGCAGTCAAATAAGTTATATGACATATATATATATATATATATATATATATATATATATATATATGTTACTACTAGCTAACAAAAGCTGTTACAACTGAAACCTAACTACTATAACAAACAAACTACTTAATTGTTACATGTGACCACGTGATTAAGAGAACAATGGTGTTCTGCTTCTACATGGGTGTCCCTCGTACGGTGGTCTGTTGTTTCTGCATGATTGTCCTTGATACAAGTTTTTATTTGTAACAGCTCATTACTGAGCTGAATTATATTCCTTGCTAAAATTAGAAATAAGACGTGACATTAAAAATAAATAAAAATATAAAAGTAGGTGGAGTAAAATAGTAAATGTGTTCTAACATGCAGGAGCAATCAACCAATTGACAAAAAATTTGGCATGCGAGTGGGCAAAAGACAATATAAGGACTAATTGCGTTGCACCAGGGCCAATCTGAACCCCTCTTGGTGAAAAGGTAATTTTATATTGTTAGTATATTATTCTTTTATCATTTTTTTATTTTTTTTAAAGTATCAGTTGGTGTCAGATGTCTCGAGTAATCCAGTTTCAGATTTGCCTCTTCACTCTTTGCAAGAATTGTGATTCTCAATAATCAAATCAACTACCTTTTGAGCATATCAAATGATAACAATTCTTGGGTTTTATCATTTGTTTTCTTATCTCTG
The DNA here is from genome assembly GCA_032173675.1 of Gastrolobium villosum. Classification (NCBI taxonomy): domain Eukaryota; kingdom Viridiplantae; phylum Streptophyta; class Magnoliopsida; order Fabales; family Fabaceae; genus Gastrolobium; species Gastrolobium villosum. The sequence continues at coordinate 141,279 of JAVKPL010007373.1, forward strand.
AACTGAGGGACCCTTGTCATTGTTTCCTTGCAGCACTTCAAAGATGAAAAACTTCTTAATGGTTTTATTTCACGAACACCTCTTGGACGTATTGGAGAACCAGATGAAGTGTCTTCACTGGTGGCATTCCTCTGCTTACCTGCAGCCTCTCTCATTACAGGACAGACCATCTGTGTTGATGGTGGGATAACGGTCAATGGTCTATATATATAAGCAAGACTTTCGGTGTTTAGTCTGATTCACTCTACTTGTATTAGTTTTTATATTCATATTAAGAATAAATAAATGGTGTAGTCACCTAGGTTCAACTTATACCATTTAGATGGGTGAAATTTCTAGTAAAAGTCATAGCTTGGAATTGCAATAATGACAAAGTTTGTCTTTATAAGTATTGACCGTGTGTGATATGTAGTTGTTGGCCATGCATGGTGCTAAATGTTGGATATTATCACTTTATAATATGCGCTAAACGTGTTTCAGTTCAACTGTTGCTGTGGTTTAGACTTCTCATTTCGAGATTGACTGGTCCTAATAAGTAAAACAAACTGATGATCAACGTGCAATTAATATAGCATCCTCAACTTATAGCATCAAATGGACTGAACAATTTATGCAATTTAAGCTCTCTTGAATGTAAAAACGTCTCCAGATGAACTGGAACCGCGTACACTAGAAAAGCTTATGAGCCTGAATGCCTGTCACGGAACACAAACAAACCAAATTCATAAACTAAACAGAAAAAAGTTTAATGAAAGCCTAGAAACCTGATGAAACACAAAATCACAGTAACACATAAATATTGTCAACGGAAATAGAGTATCTTCTAACTGAAACTCCCACAAATAGTTCAATCGACATCACTGCAATGCACTTTACCAATCTACAGTCACAAACCCGCAAGAAGATAACTTCCAGTTGAATACAATATAAGAGTTTTTCCTTAAACATTTAAATGACAAAATACAATAACGGAAACAAAAATCACAATTCTGGACTTTAAAACAGGTTATTATGGTTCAACATAAATTCTCAGCTAGATTCATAATGGATAGGCCAAATATTTAAAGCTTGTCCTCGAACTCAGAAAGTGGAGTCATCTGCTCCTTCAAGCCCTTCCTCTTGCGAATATCAGTAACAAGCTGTGCAGCTTGTGATCCAGCCTCCAATGGATCTGATGACATCATGTCCCAGTGATCAAAGACACACTGTGGGAAAGCCTGCCCTGATGTTGCAGCCCTCAATGTGCTGGAGAACCCGAAGGACTCAATGACAGGGAGATATGCCTTAATGTTGTATAATGGGGTACCAGGCCTCTGCATTTCCTCGAAAACATGCCCTCGTTTCTGGTTAAGAACACTGTAGATGCCACCGAGAGCCTGCTCAGGTGCCTGGATCTCAACCAGGTAAACAGGTTCAAGAAGCCTAGGCTTGGCAGTCAACTGGGAAGCATAGAAGACTCTCCTTGCAGTAGGGATGATCTGGCCACCACCTCTGTGGATAGCATCAGTATGGAGAACAACATCACAAACTTCAAAGCAGATGGCCCTCATGTTTTCTTCAGCCAATGCACCTTCTTTTGCTGCCCACTGGAACCCAGCAACAACAGAGTCTTTAATTTCATTCAGGTATTGGACACCCTTACACATGTCAACCACCATATTAGGTCCCATGGTCTCAGGTCCAAAACACCAGATTTTCTTAGCAAGATCCTTATCCCAACCAAACTCTTCAGACAAGATTTTAGAACGAATTTTGGGGTCATCCCTTGGACCAATACGGCCATCATCAATAGCCTCTGCAAGCCCATCCTCCGTGGGTCTTGCTTCCATGTACAGACGGTTGTGCTTGTTGGGTGACTTGCTCATCACAGTGCGACAAGATCTCTCCAAGACAGTCTCACGGAAGGACACAACAGGGTCAGACTTAATAATCTCAGCTCCACCCATGAAATCATCCTGCAAATCCTTCAAACAGATCTCAAGGTGGAGTTCTCCAGCACCAGCAACAATGTGCTCTCCAGACTCCTCCATAGTACACACAACCATAGGATCAGATTTGGCCAACCGTTTGAGACCTTCAACAAGCTTAGGAAGATCTGATGCAACCTTGCACTGGACAGCAACACGAACCACGGGTGAGACAGAAAACTTCATAGCACGGATAGGGTGGGCATCAACGTCCTTCTCATTTGTTAAAGTTGCATTCTTGGTGATAAATTGGTCCAATCCAACCAAGGCAACTGTGTTACCACAAGGCACGTCCTCAACAGTTTCCTGCTTTTTTCCCATCCAAATGACAGTTCTTTGCACACTCTTAACATACAAGTCTTTCTTCTCCCCAGGGACATAATTTGGACCCATAATTCTGACTTTCAAACCAGTAGATACCTTACCGGCAAAGACACGCCCAAAAGCAAAAAACCTACCCTTATCAGATGCAGGAATCATCTTTGAGACATAAAGCATCAGAGGGCCATCAGGATCACAATTCCTGATAGCATTTGCATAAGTATCATCAAGGGGACCCTCATACAAATTCTCTACACGATACCTTTGGGCCGTTGCAGGGGAGGGAAGATGGAATATCATCATTTCCAGGAGTGCACTACTTGCTGGGAGCCAGGTTTGCATGACACGTTTCATCAATGCTTTACTCATCAGGTCTTTCTCGTCAGATTTCATGGTGACCCCAAGCTTTTGCAACATAGGCCACAGCTTATCCTTCTGATCATTCATACAAGTTGCAATTATCTGTTTGATGGGTTCATAACAAAACTGAACAAAACCACGCTTGCATGTAGGAGAACCAGAATTCTTGGTGGTCCATTTCTTGGTGGCTGGATCAAAGAAATTCTCACCCCAGAGCCTTTCCATCATCTTTGACTCATCAACTCCAAACTTTGAGGCATACATTTTGGCAAAGTTGGTCAGAGTGAAAGCCCAACCATGCAAACCAGCAGAGAAAGCAACAGTTCCTTTCTCTGGGTAGACCATAACATCACCAAGAAGGGGATCTTCATATGTAGCCATAATCACATTAGCATTCTCAATAACCCTTTGAAATGTCTGGTAAGCTTCTTCTCCATCCACCTGAAGCTCGAGGAAGCACCTATCCATCTTGTTAACAGTCAAAACAGGCCTGATCCTTTCACCAAGGGCCTGACGGAGAACTGTTTCAGTTTGGACACAGACACCCTCAACACAATCCACCACCACAAGTGCACCATCAGTAATGCGAAGGGCAGCTGTAACCTCAGAAGAGAAGTCCACATGCCCAGGGGAGTCAATGAGATTGATTAGATATTCATTCCCATTGCGTTCTCCCTTGTAGGCCTTGAGAGCTTCATCAGTCATTTCATAATAAAGAGAGATACCAGTTGACTTGATTGTGATACCACGCTCAGCTTCATCAGCCCTTGTATCTGTCATGCGGACATCACCTGCAACTTCTTGTGCAATAATACCAGCAGCAGCCACTAGAGAATCAGTGAGAGTTGATTTTCCTGCATTTAAAGAGAACAAAGAAGTGTCATTAGGACAAATGGGCCAAAGTAATTGTTCCCTGGAAGCTTTTTTAACATAAAAACAATAATGCAGTAACCATGCTTCCATATCCAGTTACAAAGACCAAATCACACGATCAAATTTAAATCAGGAAGGATATCACAGAAAAGCAATAATCAGAACAAATAAAATTTGTGCCAGTTTAATCCATACCATGATCAACATGGGCAATAACAGACATGTTACGAATGTTGTGCTTGTAGTCCATAATGCGACGAAGCTCATCCGCTGTAAACTTCACCTGCACAAATTGACATAACACACAGTTCACATGATGGATACTAATGAAAATCAACCAACACCAGTATCTTTAAGCTGACTTACCATTTTGACTGTTTCCTAGTTTCCACCAAAAAGAGTTTACAGAATGAGACTGCAATAAAAAAAAAATTCAAAGAAAAAATTAGCCCAAAAACAGAAGACCGCAAAATACAAACTTGAAAAACTAGCAAAAATAATTATCAATACATTAAATAGTACTACAAGCTACGTTCAAGGTTAATCAAGTTAGAATCCTAACAAGTAAATTTGAGCAAAGTAGACAATTTGTCAGCAATAAGCATACAAGTTTGATTGTTTAAAGTTTGTTAAACGTTCCCTGGAACCCTCTGCTCGATTTGACAAAAAAAAAAAAATAAATCCCAAAATAAAGCTTCATATACCCAGAAAACAAAAATCAGGGTAACAAAAAACAAGAAACCTGCAACAACAAGATCCAACACTAGCATACTTCTCAAAGGCTGATAAATCCGTAATCGAAGAGATTGTGTTAAATCAATAACTATTTCCTAGTAGTAATAACTAATAAGCGTTACAGGTAATCTATTCCCAGTTTCCAACTACTCGAACAAACAGAACCTAATTAACAATCGATTCAGATATGTAAAAAGAAAGTAATACAAAAACAACTAATCTTAATATCATCAAAAGCTAAAACTATGTTATAAATACACTATGAATTATCAAAAATCAGAATCGTAGTTGAACCAAGGTCAGGGGAAAACATGCTGAATGCAAAAAAAAAAAAAAACTACAAAAATCGGTCAACGAGAAGGATAACTATAAAGTAAGTTAGCAAAGGTGAGACATACAAAGTTTACAAAATATCACAAACTATTCGTTTAAAGCATAGATCTTCAAGAAATACAATCATAAAAGCAGAGATCTGATAAGATTCCATTAGTATAGAACTTGTGTTGTGCAAGAGAAAACAAACCTAGAAGAGAAAGCGAGCGAGAGAGAGAGAGAGTGGCCGCAAGGGAAACGCAGCTTGTTCAGTCTATGTGGCTGCTATATAGTGAAACGAGAATGAGATTATAATGAGGAATATGCCAAATGATCCTGAAACCTAGGGTTTTTTGCTTTTGTGGGCTGGGCTGAAATGGAATTGGCTATGGTCAGTTAGAACATTGGATTGGGTTCTTCTTCAACCTATTTCAGCTACATAATGACTTTATTTACTGGGAAGGCTTATATTGGCCCAGAAAAAGTTTTTGATAGAATTGTGATTTGACATTGATATTTTCACACGGGATCCCTCACCAAATTGGCATAGATTACAATATATACAATTTGAAATATAAATTATTTAATTCAACGGATACCAATTATAAATTCTCTTTTTAAGTTAAAAGTTACTTTTAAGAACAGACTTAAAAAAATTTGATATAGAGAATTTGGTTACCTGTATGGTTCTACCAAACTCGAACTGACTATGAAAGATTCAAAATTGAAAATTTGATACCAATTATAAATTTTGCTTGATGATTTAAACAGAAAAAAAAAATCCTCAATTTAAGGAGAGTGTTATCTTCCCCTTGTTAAATTGGGTTGAAATACCAAAATCTAACTGTCTAAGAGATAGGAATGTCTAACCCAATAGACTAGTATTTTGTTTTTGGATCTAGGTGCCCTCTCCAAAGTATCTATGAGTTAAGATACCCTTAATTCAAGTAGATCACGTTATTAGAGAACCAGAGTACTCTCTTTTGGGTCAAGGAAAGAGCTCTCGAAAAAAAATTTCCTTTTGGAAGATAAAGAGTAAACAATAAACCTATTGATATTGGAAGACTCAAAAAGATTCTTTCAATGTATCATTTTCACAATTCCAAATTTAAGAAAAGTGTTTTTGGTAGGTTTGGAATTCTCAACACAACATATCTACACACTTGTGCGTATTTTTTTTCAAATAAAAGAAGGTCAAACTAACAAATATTTGAATTTGAATTGATTTGAAAATTGATTATTATGCTTAAATTAGATATGAAATCTATTTGATTTATTTTATAATTTTACATTATATACCCTTCTAATATAGGAAGGGTAAAAAATGGTAAGAAATTTACATGGGTAGTAAAATAACTCATGTAAAATCAAACCAAATCATAGAAAATCATATAATATTCGATAAGATTTATAATCAAATAATTTCTTATTTTTTAAAAATTCCAAATATAAGAAAAGAGTTTTTGGTAGGATCTGAATTCTCAACACAATATGATACACTATTAGTTTTTTTAATAAAAAGTTACAAAAATAATTATCATATAATTTGGACAAGGAAGAAATGACATTTCTTTTGCCACATCACTCTAATAAATTTGATGTGGGTCTCACTTAAAAAAAGTGAAGCTATTCTTTTTTGTGAGAGTGACATTATAGAAAAAATATCATGCAATATAACATTCATTTTTCCCTTTTAGACAAATAGACATTCATCTAGTCTATTTGCTCAATATGGCCACAACTTTTGCGGCTTAAATTTATAGAAAAGTGGATAAACTAAGCTATGTAGCATCGACATCGACACGGGACACGTGGCATGATATGACACGACATCCCGACACGTTAATTCTAAAAAATGTTAGATTTCGACACGTCAGGACACGTTTTGATATTAAATAATATTTTTAATTTATGTAGTGTATATTATATTTAATATTCGATAATTTAACGAAAAAATGAAACTAAACTTATAATATTTATCAATTTTGCAAAAAAATATAAGATATCCCACATATTTATATTAAACTCAATAAAATGGTAATCATAATCCAACGAATCTAATAGTTGGAACTAAAAACTCAACGCAACGCAACCTTTGAGAATTTTTTTGAATTTCTATAACGTGTGTTGGAGTGTCGGGGAGTGTCGGAGCGTCGAGAAGTGTCGGACACGACACGTTAGGATTTTTGAAGTGTCGATGCTTCATAGAAACTAAGTATCTGTTTGAGATTCTCAACACAATAGATATACAAGGAAATGAATAATTTCATATTAAAAAAAATGACATGGTCATATAAAAATATCACAACCATACAAAGATAAATTAACGGGTATGATTTTGTAATTATCTATTTCAATATTCTCTCTCTTTTCTTTTATTACCATTGATCCACTTTGTATGATTATGATTCCTCACACGACCATGTCATTTCTTAAAGGGAAAACTTCATTTTCACCCATTGTGGTTTTGTGATTTATCATTTGACCACCTGTGATTTTAAACTTATCACTTAGACCCATTATACTTAAATAATTTATCATTTAACCCCTCATGGTTTTAAACTTTCACTTAGACACATTGTGGTTAGAAATTTTTTCACTTAGACCACTTGTGATTACAAAAATAAAAATTTTAAAAAAATATTTAAAAGAAATCTTCTTTCTTTTTTATTTTATCCTCACCTAATGCATTTAAGGTTTAAAAAATAAAAATGAATTTTTAAAAAAATCACTTATTATTATCAAGAAAATAAATTCAATTCAAATCAAATATTAATTTATTTTATCTATTTTTTACCCTATATCGTTATAAAATTATCTAAGGAAAGTAAATATCTTATTTTGATAATACATATTTAATTTATCTTAAATAATATTTTTTTAATTTCAAATGTATTTAAAAAATAAGATAATTTATAAATTCATTTCAGAATAAATAACTTGAAATATTTTTTAAACCATGAATACATTACACGAGGATATAAAATAAAAAAGAGAGCAAATTTATATTGAAAATTTATTTAAAATGTGTGTGTATATACATATATATATATATTGATAACAAAATATTTTTTTTTAAAATCACAAGTGTCTAAATGAAATTTTTTGTAACCACAAGGAGTCTCAGTGAAAATTTAAAATCATAGGGGGTTAGATGATAAAAGATCCCAGTACAGTGGATCTAACTGATAAGTTTAGAATTACATAGAGTCAAACGATAAATCACAAAACTACAGTTTGTAAAAATGAAGTTTTTCTTTTTATTTTAACATGAAAGCATTCAGATCCTTCATCTAGTCTCTGCGCGTAATATGGCCACAACTTTCGCAAATTAAATTTATAGAGAAGCTGACAAACCAAGTACCTATGTAAGAGGTCTTTTTTTCAATTTTTTCTTCTCCTTATAAGTCGAAGCTAAGTCAAACATGCTTATATAATAAAAGAATATTTTTATATTTCACCAAAAAAAAAAAAGAGTATTTTTATAATAAAGAAAAAAACCAAAAACTAAAAACTCCAAGGGGAAACTTTCTTTTAAGTTGTATCATCTTTTTTTGAAATATATATATATATATATATATATATATAAATTGTTTATTTTTAAACAATCTATTGGAATTATATATATATATATATATATATATATATATATATATATATATATATATATATATATAGTGAAAGAGTGTGTCTTTTCGTCGACAAATAGATGTATCTTTTCATCCAAAAAGATGTATTGTTTCATCCAAACAGATATGTTGTTTCATCCTAATGGATATGTTGTTTCTTCCTAACAGACATATTATTTCATCCTATCGGACATGTTGTTTCATCCTAACGGACATATTGTTTCATCCTTGAATGGGTGCCTTTTCATGTTGAACGATATGTCTTTTCGTGTCCAACGGATGTGTTGTTTCGTCGTCGAATAGGTGCCTTTTGAAACATGACCGGTAAGTGTCTATAAATAGACACTGACACCTTCATAAAATGCATCCAAAATTTTCTGCATTGATACTCTGTCCGGTTTGCATTCTCCTTTCCGATTCCGGTGTAGTTTCCTCTGACATATTGTTGTGTTCGTTTGGGCTGTTTACTGGTAGTGCCGCCACTCTTTAGACGAAATTCGTTATATCCTGAGAGACAAGTGTCCATCAATCTTTGGCACCAGTGAGGGGGCAAATTGTCCGAAGGAGACATGTTCTGTGGGCTCGGATTTAATTCATAATTCTACATTCATTCTTCATATATTTGTTCTATACTACTGATAACAAGTAAGTCTGTTCTTTAATTTTTTTTATAATTGCACAGTAATAATTCTGATCATCTAGCTCTTTTGCTTTATACATGAGTTCAAATTTCTTAACGATATAAAATCACTCAATGTCTTCAATAACAACTTTACCTTAAAAGTAATTATTTTTTTTATAACATAAAAGTAATTTTTACGTAACAATGTACTGGTTGAAATTATCCATCAAGTCAATACATGTTGAACATAGAAAAAATATATTTAATTTTAGAAGAAAAAAAAACTTCAAAATTTCAATCATTATTAAAAATTAGTTATCACCATTTACAATAATTAAATTTGAGTTAGCATACCAAAAATAAAAATAAAAATTGAGTTTAATTTTGGCTCACATAACTGAGTTGGCACATTATCATTCGCGTAATGTAAAATTTGCATATATTGTATCCAAAAAATCTTTTATTATCAAATTATACGAGAAATTAAATTAAGTGATAATACATGATAATAATAAACAAATTTCTATATTGATAATAATTAATTTAATCTTATATTTTTATCCATAATTAATACTATCAATAAACTACTTTTAATAATTATAAACAAATGTTACAATTAAACTCAAACAGTTAAATTTTAAATTTTATAAACTGAAAATTAGTAAATTATTATCGTACTACTGCTAATATGCGTCGTATAGTACTAGGTTTTGTTTTTCCCTAATTTCTGGCATTGGAAAGAACACATTTTTGTTTGTCCTTGGTAGTTAGCCGCTAACTCTCTTGCCGATGGATGTGAACCACGACAAGATCCCGTTAACATCAACAACTCCTTCATCTTACTTTCTCTTTCGAATCTCTCGCCCTTTCTTTCTCACTTCATCGTATCAGCTACAACAATTCTGAAATTCCAATTCAGTTTCTCCACTCTCAATCTGGACTCTACGTTCTTCGCTTGTACTGGTACGTGAGGTACACTTGAAACGCTTTCCTTCTTTCTATGATTTTGTCACTTTCCCAATACCCACTTGTTTCTTCAATTTGAAGCTGTCAAATTTGTCCTTTACCAACTACAATAACACTTATTCTTCCTTCATTTTGAAATTGTCAAACATGTTCACAATTCACCAAAACATGGCCCCATCTGAAACCGTTTTTCTTATTTTGAATGGTCTTTCAGGTGTTGGTGCAGGCAATTTAATCATTTGACTAAGCCTTGGCGACTCCTTTTTATGAATGTTTCATTTGTTTTATAAAGACACATTTTGTTGAAGCAAATGGAACACGAGAAAGCCCCAATCTTGGAAGCAAGTTCCAGGCAGGAAATTGAGATGCACAAAGTTGATGTTCTTCCTATGACAACGGGGTCATCTTGCAATTCTGTTTGTCCTTTTTCCAGACATGAACACAGTGTTGTGGCATCAAAAGAGTCATCAAAGTCAGCAAGGAAACTTTCTTTGCTCATAGTTTTCTATGCTATTGTTATGATTGTTGAAGTTATTGGTGGTGTTAAAGCCCACAGCCTAGCTGTTATCGGTGATGCAGCACACTTGCTTTCTGATATTGCTGGATTCTCTATCTCTCTCTTTGCAGTTTGGGCTTCAGGTTGGGAGGCAACACCCCATCAATCTTTTGGATACAATCGTCTTGAAGTTTTGGGTGCTCTTATATCTGTGCAGTTAATTTGGGGTATATCTGGTTTTTTAATATATGAAGCAGTTGGTAGACTTCTTCACCAAAATGAGAGGGTGAATGGAATGCTCATGTTTACAATTTCAGCATTTGGATTTGTTCTTAACTTTATCATGGTTGTATGGCTTGGTCATGATCATAGTCATCATCATGGCTGTGGAGACTCACATCATGATCATAGTCATCATCATGGTTGTGGAGACTCAGATCATGATCATGGGAAGGATGAGCTAGCTAAAATAACTGATGAGGAGAACCTTGCCCTGGTTTCAAGTAGTCAGAAAAATACTAATGTTTTGAACATAAATCTCCAAGGGGCCTATTTGCATGTCATGGTTGATATGATTCAATCTGTTGGGGTGATGATTGCTGGAGCCATAGTATGGGCTAAACCAGAGTTGTTTATGGTTGATCTTTTATGCACTCTTATATTCTCTGTTTTGTCTTTAAGTACTACTCTGCCAATGCTTAGGAATATTTATAGCATTCTGATGGAGAGGACACCGAGCGGGATCAATATCATTGAGCTGGAATATGGCCTCAGAGGTATCAAGGGAGTGCAGGATGTTCATGACTTGCACGTTTGGGCCATAACGGTTGGGAAAAATGTTCTATCTTGCCATGTTGTGGCTGAGCCTGGCATCAGTTCCATTGATTTACTAGGCACGATTAAGCATTACTGTGTAAAAACATATCAAATACAACATGTAACCATACAAATTGAGTAAGGTTACATTCCTTTCCCCTCCTTCATTTTCTACTTATTAATTATTCGCGGGGTGCATCGTCATATAAATTCACAAGAGGTGCTTTGTTCTTTTCTGTTCTGACTTTAAACAACTGAAATACACGAAAATGCAAAGGCTTAAAGGTCTTAATTCTTTAAGATTAACAAAATGCAACTCCTTGCAGTTGAATTAAAAAAGAAACGCTCTCCCCTTAGTTGATAAATTGTTCCATCTTAACTTTCTTCAGTTTAAACTTAAATTGAACTTACATTCATGTATTTGCAAATGACGTGCTTGAATTTACCTCCAGAAGTGGCTAACGGGTTTATATGGTAAAAGAGATTGCAGATATTCATATATTCTGTTTAGCTGGTCTAAAAGTAGCCTTAGAAGTTAGAACAACAATGAATTAACAAAAAGCCTGAAGCTATGTATAATCTTACATGGCCTCTCTGCAATGTCAGGTCCCATTAACCACGCTATATCATCAATATCTGTCAGTTGCAATATTACATCAATTCATGAAAAACTATCACATCACTGAAGAGATAAGCCAAAGAAACTAGCAACACTGTTTTTTTAAATTTCACAAGCTTCCCGGTCGCAACTCAATGAAGTAAACATACTCTACATGTTTATCTCTCACCCATAAAAAAGAAGGAAAAAAAGAAAGAAAGAAAGAGAAAGGTGCAAAAACAGAATCGGGGAAAAAAAATTACTATTGACTAGCAACGCTCTTTCCTTAAATATCACACTAAGTGGAACAGCAGCCTCTCTTTGTACTCCCAGAAGCATCAGCAACATTGATGGTGGTTCCTTGTCCAGGAAGTGAGGCACCAGCAGCTGCTTCCTGAGCTGCAAGTGCTTTCTTGCTCACAATATGATAAATCTCTGTCAATATGGTTTGGAATGCCTTCTCAATGTTGGTTGCTTCCAATGCAGATGTCTCAAGAAAAGAGAGACCTTCCCTCTCTGACAATGCTTGACCATCATCCTCTGAAACAGCTCTAAGATGGTTCAAATCAGATTTATTCCCAGCCATCATGATAACTATATTAGAATCCGCATGGTCCCTCAATTCACGCAGCCACCTCTGAACATTGTCAAATGTTTGTCTCTTAGTTATGTCATATACAAGTAGAGCACCAACAGCTCCTCTATAATAAGCACTGGTAATGGCACGGTATCGCTCCTGACCCGCTGTGTCCCAGATCTGTGCCTTAACAGTCTTTCCTTCTACCTGTAGAGGAAGATAAAGAAACAACCATTATAATAACTTAATAAAAACAAGGACTCATAAGCCATGTCTGCATATCATCATATTCAAAACAGAGGTAGAATCCTTTAACACCGGTGTCAAATTTCAAATTTTACACCTCATCATCTGAGAGCCATTAGATAAAAAAAGATCAATGACTCTGATTCGTAATAATTTGTAAGCATTTGACACCGTTGATCTTTCTTTTTAGATGAGATGTCAAATTTGAGGTGTCAAAGGATCCTACCCTAAACAACAAATTCAACTTGAAAAAGAAAAAAAAATTATTTACTCTCAACACCGACCATATCATATTTGGTTACTAATATACTTGGGCACAACAAAATCTGATTTTTTTTTATCTAAGAAGCTATCCATCTGAAGGTACAACAAATCAGGCTTGGACCTTAATCAATAATTTTTTTAATGATAATATAAATCTGAATCCGCTCCACTTGATAACAGCACCTAAAGTCTATAAAAGAAAAAAAATTAAAACTAAAATAAATGACCATACTCCAATACCTATATATGTAGAAATTAAAGCAGAAGCAAAAATAAGGGACAGAATCCAGAAATCTGAAAAGCTAAGGATCAATCAGCAAAGAAAGAGGAAATAAAACTACCTGAAGGGTCCTGGTTGCAAACTCAACACCGATTGTTGATTTGGACTCCAAGCAAAACTCATTTCGTGTAAATCTGGAGAGAATGTTCGATTTGCCAACACCAGAGTCTCCGATCAAAACGATCTTGAACAGATAGTCATACTCGTGGTCCACCCTATTTGCCATGGATCTTCTCCTCTCTGATCTCTCGAACCTACCAGATCCGACCCCAAACACCACCGAATATTCATTCAGATCCAAACCAAAAAAGAGCATAACAAGAAAATAAAATAAAAATTGAAACAACAGATCTACGAATTGAATCGGAAACAAAAAGAACTCACCGTGACACCGATAAGAGACAGCAAAGAAAATTGATAAATGCAATGCGTTTGGTGAGGTTTTTAACTTGCTAGCTCAGCGAACTGAGGAACTTGAGAGACTGTGGTAGGAAACGGTTCGGGTAACCGATCGAACCGCAGGGAATATTAGTGGAGACTGAGATGAAGGAGGAGAAGAGGGAGTGGAGGCTTTTTCACGTCTTTCAGAGGAGGGTGGCCGAATTGGCCAATGTGATAAAACGGAAATGTCGATGAGTCAGAAAGCAATTGGAGCACCAAATAAATAAGCTTCATTATTCACCTAATTAGACCATAACCTCTATTCTTAAGTTAAAAAAATGATAATAGGGAAAAACATTTTTTTGCTTTTGTTGCAAAAATGTTCTTTCTGTCGAATTTCTATAAAAGTGTGAATGAATCTCATCTTGAAAAGAAATAAAAGAAGTTAGAAGTATTCATTTATGTTTATGTAAGTGTAAAAAAAACATTTTTACAGCAACCATGATAATATTATTATCTTTTAATATTCAAACCTTATTATATGTGAAATAAATTTAAATATAAAAACATAGAATTACTTATGTTAATCTATTTTGAAATACAAATGTTTTTTTAGTAAATATAAATAAGGTGCATATTTTATATTTATGGAAATATCAATGAGCGAGAAAATGACAAATAAATTAGGGTTTTTTTTTTTTTTTTTTAAATTTGTTGTGGTTTTTTTTTTATAGAGGAGGAACTGTGTCGTTTTGAAGGATGAGACAAAATTGAGGCAGGGAGATAGAGCTGACTGTAGACTAAGGTGTGGCAGGCTGGCTGGTGGGTGGAATGTGTTACATTAAGGACAAGGTGCTTTGCCTGTGTTTTTCCACGCTTTTCTTTGTTGGCGTCTTTTGTTCCTTTCCTCTGTTGTCATTGTGTGTTAACATGCTATGCCTCTCCTCAATCGGCCATCCAATCACAACTTCACTAAAATATTGTTTTATGATTATTTTGATTAAAAAAAAACAAAGAGGATAGGAGTTTAGAGAAAATTATCTCCTATTACATCAGAAAAGATTTTTTTTAAATTAGTCTTTTCGAAATAAATATGATTTTAAATATTGAAAAAAAATCGAATACAAATTCTTACCTCCTCAGCTCTAATATGCTAAATGGACTATCACCATTTGATAATCACAATCTTACTTCGTCAACTCTAAAACACATAAAAAAAATTTCAAAAGGGAAAATCGAACATCTTTAATTTTTTTTTTTTTGGCGATACAGTATTTACTTATTTAATGGTAATTTTTAGTCAATTAGGTTTGGGGGCATTAAGGTTAAAATCCTGGTTTACGACTAGATTCAAGACTCATTTCTTTAATTATTAACATAAAATAAATGCCTATTTTTTTTTTCACCATGGAAAACCACTTTCCGCCAACACAAATTAATTAAGCTGGACTTGTATTCCGATTTGTCATCCATCAATATTTCTAGTAGTTTCGTCCATTTATTAATTTAATAGTAATAAACTGGTCACGGTAGTTGAACCAATAAAATAATCTTAGCAAAGAATCAAACTTTGGGAAATGTTTTATTAAAAAAGAAAAAAATCAAAATTCCATACATTCACCAGTTATAGTTTTGATTGTTATATATAAACCACATTCATAAACTTATGTAATTATTGACTAAATCCAACACAAGTTGTCAAAATTTAAATTTTGCATAATATGAATGATAATGTTATGAACGTGTATATTTTTAATTTACCACTAGACTAGACCCAATGATGTTGAAGCAATTGGACTTTTCTTTATCAAGTGGCAATGGTTGGGCAAGAATTAGAGTCTATTAATAGCCATTGAATATGCATTTGACTCGTGTCCTATAACAGAAAACTGGGCCTGTCCATATCCATACAGATAGATGGGTGGGTGGGACCCACCCAACAACCCGGTAACACCGAGACTTCAACGGATCCGTTTTCAAAACGGAATTTGGAATATCGCGACCAACGCGACACGGAACGGAGAAAGAAGATGAAGAAGGAAGACACAGTGAAGCTGATCAGTGCCGAGGGTTTCGAATTCGTGGTCGATAAAGAAGCTGCTATGGTTTCACAGACCATTCACAACATGCTTACCTCTCCAGGTTTCTCTCATTAGATTAATCACCTTCCATTTCCTCGATTCATTGTTTTTGTGATAGTGCAATTAGGGTTCCAGGTTTCAGTGAAATTTACATGAACTCATCTAATTCGTTTACTTTGATAGGGAGTTTCGCTGAGAGGCAGCACGGGGAAGTTACTTTTCCTGAGATCAGCACCACCATTCTTGAGAAGATTTGCCAGTATTTCTATTGGCATCTTCAATTTGCCAGGTATTGTTGAACTATTTGTTTCTGGAATGTGAGTGTTGATGTTTTACTTTTTGGATCTTAAAACGCCTACATGGAAGATTATTGTTCGTGTTCTGATTTGGATTATAGAGTATTGATTTTTGTGGAATTTAGTTCTCCGTTGAAGGGGTTTGGTCTGATGTGATATATATATAATAGTGAATTATTGTCTTTTATTCTTGTTCATTTCCTTATCATAATATTGATGCTTATCACTTGATCTCATAGCTAAATCCCCGCTTTTTACATGTCCTAGCTTCATGTTTTTGATTCCTTAATGTATCTCATATGTTTTTAATAGATCTTTTGTTGGCATTGGCCTTGGCCTTGGCCTTTATTGATATAGTCTTTAAATGTGGGATGGTTTTGATAGCTTTTACTAAGCATAACCAAAGAAAGGTTTTTTGTAGGATGGTAGAATTGCAATTGAATAAAGAAGTTAAAATCGATGCTTGGCCAGCTGTTCCCATCCATACTCTCTTTGGCTACTCTTTATATGCGAATGTTTAGTTGTTATAATATGTAAAACAATTCCTGTTGAAGTTTGAATCCAGATGTGACTGTGATTTGTGAACTATTATATAGTTATTGCCTCCTATATTTTGGACCAGTAATGGATAATTCGTTGTTTGAAAATTACTGGGCAACCTGAAAACATAACCAAATAGCATTACCAATTTGAATTGACGCTTGTCCTTAATGATATTTCGGCTCACTGGTCCACATTTTTATCCTGCATCTCTGGCCATGTGTAGACTTTGACATCATTTTGTAATACTTTTCAGTAGATTTGCTTTGGTGGTAGTTGCAAATGTTTAAATTTTTTTTTTGGGTAAATAATGTTTAGTTGTTTTATATATTGGAAGTTATATATTTTTTCCCCGGAGAAGTCAAGCTCTACAGCTTTGATTTGAAATCCCTCATTTTATGTCTTTTTTGTTTTTTTTTTTTGGGGGGGAAATTGTCGTGTTGACACGAGTATGTTGCTCTTGCTAGTGGGAAGGAGACAGAGTTTCCTATTGAGCCTGAATTAACTCTGGAGTTAATGATGGCTGCCAATTACCTGCATACTTAAGCATTTTGACTGCCCTAAAGGTGATAGTTCTCTTCTTTATTGTTGTAAGCCTTTGTTACTTCTTGGAGTCTAACAAGTTTGATTTTGATAGGATTTGTTTTTGTAATCGTACTTTTTTTGTTATTCGATGGGTAATGCAGAAGGAACTGTTGCCACTTGCTGTCTTGGGCTCTGAAGAAAATATAAGCTATGTATCATTGTTGCCGTTGTAAAGTGTATCTTTGCCGCGACTAAACTATCCATGTATTCTGTGTAATATAATTACTATTAGACTCAGCTTGCTAGACTGACGTAACTGAGTGATGCTGTCTCTGGCTTTTCTGTTTCTCTGGTTGTCTGGTTCTGTCAGTTGGCCATACCATAATTCGTGTAAACTAACAGATTCAAAAGAGAACTATGAACGCCTCATTCTTTCTTATTCGAAAAGAAAATACTAATTCGAAGTGAACAATGTATGTAGTTGAAATTATAAGGTCAGGAGTTTTCCCATTAAGTATATTTTTTATCATTTTCTTTTTTGGCCTAGCATATCGTTAATTCAATATACTTAATTCCTTTTGAGTTAGGAATTCAGTGATGGGCAAGATGGAATTGTAATCTTTTGCTGTTACTCTGTTAGGCAGGATAGGATCAAAGAAATTGTTGCAGAATGTTATTTCTCTATAATTAGGAGCGTTCAACTGCACCAAATTTGAGGAACGACTAGAAAGACAAGAATTCATACAAACAAATCTGGGCTTCTGATATAAAGCCTGAAGACGAGTTACAGCTTACAACTGCTATTTCCCTGTTTTGTCACGAAAACTCTCACTGCTTATGTGGATGAAATTATTCGATGCTGCTCATTTAATAACTTACCTCGATTTTAGGCTTTGAAATAGAAACGCAACGGAGAATGGTGCATCAGAAATCTTCAACCCCAAAATCAGTGAAGGCCATTGGAGTTAGATGGTGAAAATGCGTTATTTTGATTACAGTCCACCTTTACAGTTATTCATATTGAAGCGTTTTTGTTTACAGAAATTAGCATTTTACTTTTTATAATATTTATATTAATTTGGTTAAAGTAGACCCAGCAATTTAATCACTAGAAATTGTTAAACTGAAATACTTAGATGAACAATTTTTTTTAAAAAAAGAATATTATCAAAACAATGTTGTATAAAAAATTTAATATAGAAGTATTATATTAAAAAATACTTCATATGAAAAAATCCATATATTTGTTTTTAATAGCAAAAAGTGTGTGTGTGTTTTTTTATATAAATAAGAATTGAATATATAACCTAATTTATATTAGGCTGAACAACTATTTTGACTTGCCGGAAATGGATAAAAATACAAGAGAAAATAATGTACACAAACTATAAGTAATTAAGAAAAGATTATTGTATAAACCACCAAGTAGCACGACCTTGATTTGCACGACCATAAATAATAAGAGACGTAGATAACTCTACTAACTAATTGAAAACTAAATAAAATCCCCGGATAATAATCAAATCGAAAATTACGAACCTTACAAAAAAAGGGTTTTTAATCATAACAAAACCAAAAATATTATGCGATTTTATGAAAGCATTAATAACTAAATTAGAGGACCAAAACAAAACACCAACAGTAATACTAATACTGATATTGCTTTGAGTGATGCTGTTTTTGAATCAGTAGTAGTAGGGAATCCGTGGAGGGTAAGGTTCATAGCTATGGTATTGGTGGTGGTAGGGAATTTGAGGATAAGGAGGAGGATAGAATCCTGTGTGGTGATGTGGTGGCTCCATATATGGGTATGCCGCAGAGGGATGCATAGGCATGGAATAACTCATTTCATTATTATTGAAACTGTTTAATTGATCCTCGGTCCTTATCCACATAAGCCTTATGTTGTTTTTTTGTGTGGCCACCTTTCTCAAAATTTTCCGTGGTTCTACTTTGCCCGTAATGTATATAATCCCTTTTCGTGCATCCAAATCATAGCTTACCCCTGAAATCAACATAATATAAATATTTCAACATTTTATTGTTAAAAATAACAGTATAACAAGGGAAATACGTTTCTTATGTTACATGAGACAATTTGTCTCATGCAACACACAAAAAAGTGAGTGAGACTCACCTTTATTTCTTTCTCTCTTCTTCAAAATGGATCATGTCTACTATTTTTTTGTGTATTGCATGAGATAAATTATCTCATGTAATATGAGAAAAATCAAAACCTAATAATAATAAGAGATGAGTCACAACATGAACCTTTGATTTTTTCCAATATTTTGATCGTAGTTCGCTCCCATCCTGCACAGCTAGTGTCCACTTTCAAAGCACAAGTCTGCCATAAAAAAAAATTAGAAGAGTTAAGAGTTTGTAAACAACAAAATGAACAATTTATGCAAAGGAAATGCAACGGTAATAAAGAACAGCATCGACACCAACCATGTTAGAGCGTCTCACTGGGTAGGAATACATTAAATCGGTAAATAAATTGGTACACATTATGTCGCACAACCTTGTGATATCAAGAAGAGAGACTAGAGAGCTAGGAACAAAGGTTTGAGGAAGAAGGGAATAATTTTTTTAGACAGGAGCACATATTTATAGGTGTAAATGGGCCAAACTAAATTGGACTTAATAGTCTAAGTATGTTTAAAAGAGGTTACGCACAATGTTATGCACAGATAATGTTTACGACCACATCTTAACCGTTGATTTCCGGCAATCAACGGTTATCATTTATTGCGAATTAATAATTAATTAATGAGTTTGATTTTAAAAATGATAACCGTTGATTGGCGGAAATCAACGGTTAAGATGTGGTCGTAACATTGTGCGTAACATTATTTGTGTGTCACAATATCCTATCCATATTAATTATACATATTTTTTTATATAATTTTTTTTTATTTTAATTTATGATTTTTATATATTTTTTAATTGGTTATACATGTATATTTAAAATTTTATGTTAAAATTTTAATTTATTTTTGTAAAGTATAAATTATGCCATTTCTTATTTTTTCTTTTAAATTTGAAATTTTAAACAATTTTTATCTACTATAAATGTATTTTTTTAATTTTAATTATTTTATTGTTTAATCTATAATTTTGTATTAAATTCAAATTTATTATATATATCTTTTTCCACTGCATAAATATTAAATGCTGAACTCTTTTCCCACATATCAAGTTTACATAATTTCTCATTTAATTTATTTCCAAATTTCAAATTTACTTTAAAATATAAATAATTTTGTTATTTTACAATTTTTTTAATGTTTTTGTTTTTTTTATTCAGCATTAATAGGGCTAACAATTATCCATGTAAAAAATAGTGGATATACAACAAAAGAAATGTATAGGTCTTTTTACTCATAATATGCAACAAAAGAAAAGTAGTGGGACATTAAATGAGTTGTTATTTTTGAAAAAAATTTCCCATCATTACAAAGTTAAAAATTCAAATCCAAAATTCAAATTTATAAACATAAATTCAAAATTTAGAAGAGTTGTGTTATTATTAATTTGGAAATTTCAATGTAGTATGCAGTGGGACATTGAATGAGTTGTCTGCCACCAAAAATTGTTCACATAATTTTTTATTTTATTTATTTCCAAATTTTGAATTTATTTTACAATATAAATAATTTTATTATTTTACAATATTTTTTTTATGCAACATTCCTAAACCCTAACAATTACCCATGAAAAAATAGTAGGATATATAAAAAAAAAGGTAGAGGTCTTTTTTTTTATAACAAGAGGTCTTTTTTACTCATAATATACAACAACAAAAAAGTAGTGAGACATTAAATGAGTTGTCTGCCACAATAAATAATTAACTTAATTTTCCATTGATTTTTTATTTTGATTTTTAAAAGAAATTATTATTTATTTAAGTTTTTATTTCCAAATCCTTTCCCACCATTCCAATTTGAAATTTAAAATTGAAATCCAAAATTCGAAATCAATTCAGAATTTGAATTTCAAAAGAGTAGGTAATTCCAATATAGAAAGCGTTTAAAAGATGTTACGCACAATATTACCCACAAATAATGTTACGCACAATGTTACGACCACATTTTAACCGTTGATTTCCCCAATCAACGGTTATCATTTTTCAAATCAAACTCATTAATTAATTTTTAATTCGCAATAAATGATAACCGTTGATTGCCGAAAATCAACGGTTAAGATGTGATCGTAACATTGTCCGTAACATTATTTGTGCGTAACACTGTGCGTAACGTCTTTTAAACAAACTTAGACTATTAAATCCAATTTAGTTTGGCCCATTTACACCTATAAATATGTGCTCCTGTCTAAAAAATTTATTCCCTTCTTCCTCAAACCTTTGCTCCTACCTCTCTGGTCTCTCCTCTTGATATCACAATGTTGTGCGACATAATGTGTACCAATTTATTTACCGATTTAATGTATCCCTACCCAGTGAGACGCTCTAACATGGTTGGTGCCTATGCTCTTCTTTATTACCGTTGCATTTCCTTTGCATAAATTGTTCATTTCATTGTTTACAAACTCTTAACTCTTCAATTTTTTTTTATGACAGACTTGTGCTTTGAAAGTGGACACTAGCTGTGCAGGATGGGAGGGAACTACGATCAAAATATTGGACAAAATCAAAGGTTCGTGTTGTGACTCATCTCTTATTATTATTAGGTTTTGATTTTTCTCATGTTACATGAGATAATTTATCTCATGCAATACACAAAAAAGTAGTAGACATGATCCATTTCGAAGAAGAGAGAAAGAAATAAAGGTGAGTGCCACCCACTTTTTTGTGTGTTGCATGAGACTAATTATCTCATGTAACATAAGAAAAATATTTCCCTTGTTATACTGTTATTTTTAACAATGAAATGTTGAAATATTTATATTATGTTGATTTCAGGGGTAAGCTACGATTTGGATGCACGAAAAGGGATTATATACATTACGGGCAAAGTAGAACCACGGAAAATTTTGAGAAAGGTGGCCACACAAAAAAACAACATAAGGCTTATATGGATAAGGACCGAGGATCAATTAAACAGTGGCAATAATAATGAAATGAGTTATTCCATGCCTATGCATCCCTCTGCGGCATACCCATATATGGAGCCACCACATCACCACACAAGATTCTATCCTCCTCCTTATCCTCAAATTCCCTACCACCACCAATACCATAGCTATGAACCTTACCCTCCACGGATTCCTACTACTACTGATTCAAAAACAGCATCACTCAAAGCAATATCAGTATTAGTATTACTGTTGGTGTTTTGTTTTAGTCCTCTAGTTTAGTTATTAATGTTATCATAAAATCGCATAATATTTTTGATTCTGTTATGATTACAAACCTTTTTTTTGTAAGGTTCGTAATTTTCGGTTTGATTATTATCCGGGGATTTTATTTAGTTTTTAATTGGTTAGTAGAGTTATCTACGTCTTTTATTATCTGTGATCGTGCAAATCAAAGTCGTGCTACTTGGTGGTTTATAGGATAATCTTTTCTTAATTATTTATCATTTGTGTACATTATTTTCTCTTGCATTTTTATCCCTTGCCGGCAAGTCAAAATAGTCGTTCAGCCTAATATAAATTAGGTTATATATTCAATTCTTATTTATATAAAAACACACACACACTTTTTGCTATTAAAATCATATTCATCATAGAGATTGGAATGAAATTGTAAAAGTAACACCTACCAAAATCGTAAATTAAATGGAATTGTATCATTTATGCTGCTTTAATTAAAAATAAAACGGAAAGAGAATATAAAGGTATTATAAATTAGGATAAGAGTAATAACTGAAAATCACATCACATCATATTAGAGTTATCGGACTTTAATTGTGATTGATTGTAGATATCACATTCTATGTGGGATATCTTATTTTGACTCGTGGGTAGCGGAAGGAGCAAACTTTTGGTACCACCGTCGCACCTATCACTTCCTTTCAAAATTTGCCACTTGTATTTATTTATTTTTTTATTTTTTTATCCCACTTTCATCTTCTTTTTCCTTTTGTGATTGGTCTTTTCCACTGAGTAAATGGTACCACCGTGGTATCTTAAAAATTTCCGTAGCGGAGAAACCCCTGTCCTCTCAATCCGCGAAAGGGATTAGTCCCATCCTGTGTGGGATGTGGGGAAACCCTTGGGTATATCAAAAAAGAAATATCAACAATATCTGATTTTGATTGTGGAAATCACATATCATATTAAGGATATATGATTATGCAGATATTATTTCGTATGTTGTAACATACCTTTTTTTTTTTTTGATAAACATTGTAACATACCTTTTATTTGCCAACATATATGTCATTTTGTTGAGTGATGAAATATATACTATATTCTCATAAGATACGTATAAGATGATGATAATGTCACGAATTCTTTTTGCGAACTAGCTGCCACAAGAATAACCCACTTTTTTTTTTGTTTTTTTTTTGTTTTTTTGTTTTTACCTCAACCTTTGACACACCAAACAAGGCAAAAAAAAAAAAATTAAAATATTATTAATTTAATAAATAATATGAATATATAGTTGTTTCAAAACTATTCACGTATTTATTGCCTATGAAGCACCGACACTTCAAAAATTCTAACGTGTCATGTCCGACACTCTCGGACACTTCGACACTCCCCGACACTCCAACACGCCAATACGTATTATAGAAATTCAAAAAAAAGTTTAAAGGTTGAGTTGCGTTGAGTTTTTAGTTCCAACAATTAGATTTGTTGGATTGCGGTTATTATTGTATTGAGGTTAAAATAAACATTTTGGATATCTTATGTTTCTTTGCAAAAATTTATGAATATTATAAGTTTCGATTCATTTTTTTGTTGAATTATTGAATATTAAATATAATATACACTACATAAATTAAAAATATTATTTAATATCAAAACGTGTCCTAACGTGTCGAAATCTAATATTTTTTAGAATTAACGTGTCGAAGTGTCGTGTCGTACCGTGTCACGTGTCCCGTGTCAGTATCGGTGCTACATAGTTTATTGCACCCGTTCACGCCCAAATTAGGCGTGACCATTCTCGCCTAAATTAGACGTGAATCCCAAGGCATTCACGTCTAATTTAGGCGTGACTCGTATGAGGTTGACATGTTGCATAAAAAGTCAATTTACAATCTGTAAAATTTTAAAAAGTCATAACTTTTGACTCATGTATCCAAATCAGGTAATTTGTTTTTTGATTTCATAAAATTTTTCGAGATCTACGCAATGACACCACATTTGACATATTTTATCTCTTAGAAACATAATTTAAAATTATTATTAGACCGTTTGAACCCAGAACCCTCCGAGTTTTGGTTTATGATTTAAGTTAAAATTTGATTTGTGATTTAAATTAAAAATAAATAATTTTTTTAATTTTAAATATAATAAATAAATAAAGGTTTGATTTATGATTTAGATTAAAAAAATTATTATTAATAAGGAAAAAATAAATAAATATTTGATTTGTAATTTAAACTCAAAAATCAATTTAAAAAATTTGAAGCAATAAATGAAATAATTAAATAAATATTCTAAATATTTAGAAGGATTTTATTTTTGAAAACCATTCATAGGCTATAAGCTTCCAACGAATCTATCCATAAAAATTTTAAGTTCAGGATTCGATTACAGGGTTAGTTTACTTTTCTTATACATGTTAGTCCCTTTTTTATTTTTATTTTAATGTATTTATTTTATCTTTCTCTTGGACATACATAATTTAAATGGCTTTAAAGAAAAAAAAAATCATAAAACATAAGGATTTAACTTACAGTTCGATAAAATGGCTTTATAGTACCTTGTTGTAAATTTGAATTGTGTTTATGAGAGATAAAATATATCAAATGAGATGTCATTGTGTAAATCTCGAGAAGTTATATGTAATCAAAATAAGAATTATCTGATTCAGATACCCGAGTCAAAAGTTATGACCATATGAAGTTTTACGGTTAAATTGTTAATTTTTTGTGTCACGTGTTAACACCAGACAAATCACATCTAATTTTGGTGTGAATGCCTTGAGAGTCACGTCTAATTTAGGAATGAATAGTCACGTCTAATTTGGGCGTGAATGAGTGCAATATATTCTTAATTAGTTTCAAAACAACAATTTATTGATAATTATTTATTAAAAAAAGTAATATTTTAATTTTTATGTGCACCAAATAAAAAAGAGAGTACATGAACTAAAAAAAGACAATGCTACTCTAATTTAGATTTGTGTGCACGAAAATATTGGGTGAGAACATGCGTTTACAATTTTTTTTTAATAAATTATAACCGCTTAATGGTGATACACTCTTGATTAATATGTTACCCTTTTAGATCCTTTATTTTTTTTTTGGTAAAAGATCCTTTATTTCTTAAGTTAGAAGTTATTTGTAAGTTAAAACTAAAAAAAAGAGCTTAAAATAAAAAGTTAAAAACTGTTTGGTAATTACATAAAATTTTTAGCTTAAAAGTTACTTAAAAACACATATTTCAAGAATATTATCTCTCGGTTTTTATAACTCTTTATTTTAAAAAAAAAATACACAATTCAAGAATAACAGATAACTCCTAGCTTAAAAAAAAAGAATCCAATTAGGCACATAAATGTAATTTCTAATTTGTAAATATAATTCTTCTAAATTTAATATGAGAGAAGAGATATTCTTAGTACCAAAATTTTCTATTACCAATTTACTACCTATCTAATCACTATTGGATAAGCATTTTCTCTTTTTTTCAAAAACTTTTTAACATTCTCTTTTTGATTTAATGATCATTAGATATATAGTAAATTAATAATAGAAAATTTTGGTAGTAAAAATACGATAATTTTTGTTTTCACTTTTCAAACAGTAACAGCGAAATGACACAGACATATTATTGATTCGCGTCTCTACTGTGCTCCATATTTTGGTATTTCTGAAACTGAGTGAAGTGACTGTGATGGCGAGTCGTTTCTTCACAAGAAAATGGAAAATCCGTGATTTGGCTTCGGTATTCATGGGAGAGTTTATGAGAACTTCCACTCCCAACCCCATGAAAACATCATTGCCTTTCAGACCCTTTGTTCTTGCAGTGTTGGAATTCAATTCGTTCAAAACGGTGTCGGGTTTGAGGCAATACCATGACGGAAGGCCAAGAGGGCCACTTTGGAGGGGAAAGAAGCTCATCGGCAAAGAAGCTCTCTTTGTTATTTCGGGTTTGAAGAGGTTTAAGGATGACGAAGATAAGCTTCACAAATTCATCAAAACCCATGTCTTCAGGCTCTTGAAGATGGACTTGATTGCTGTTCTCACTGAACTTGAGCGCCAAGAGCACGTTTCTCTCGCTCTCATGGTTCTTTCTCATTCTCACTCTTACGTTTCTTTTACCCTTTTATTCTTATGTTAGTTGCATGTAACCTGTTTGTTATAATGCTTCTTAGTCACAACCTGTTTGTTATAATGATTCAATACAAGCTTTGCGTTGAGAATGTTGTTTGAGTGATTGGTAGATTTTTTTTTCTTCTTTTGAGTATGCCCTTTTGTCTTTGATTGTGGTGACTGTTGTATCTATATTTGTAATATCGGGCTTCCAAGTAACTTAATGAATTTCAGGTGTTTAAGGTGATGCAAAAGCAAGATTGGTACGAGCCTGATGCATTCCTTTATAAGGACTTAATTATTGCATTGGCAAGGTCTAAAAAAATGGATGAAGTATTGGAATTGTGGGAAAGTATGAGAAAGGAGAATCTGTTCCCTGATTCTCAGACTTATACTGAAGTCATAAGGGGCTTCTTGAGTTATGGATCTCCTGCAGATGCGATGAACATATATGAGGACATGAAGAATTCTCCGGATCCACCAGAAGAGTTGCCGTTCAGAATTTTGTTGAAAGGACTCCTGCCACATCCTCTTTTGAGAAACAAAGTGAAGCAAGATTTCGAGGAGCTCTTTCCTGATTCAAGTATCTATGATCCACCACAAGAGATATTTGGCATACGCTGAGGTTTGAACCTTTTCTCCCTTGCCCCCGCCCGCCACTCTGTTATCCGATGTTCAAAAGTTTGCTTTTAAATAAACTCTGTTGTTTGTTCTTGGTACTCATGAACACATTTATGTACATAGTACAATGTTAATGAACCTAATATAGTGGTTCCTCTAGAATTACAAGTTCTTGAATAAACTTGATACACATGAGGGTCAATAGGTTCTAAGTTGATATAATCAGATGGTCAAATTTTTCTATCATAAAGATGAACAGATAGTCAACTTTGATACTTCTGGGCTGGCTTATTGAAAGGAAAATATATGGAGAAAGTCAACAATGAAGAATAAGTTTTTGGTATAATATCTGAAACTTATTTACTTATTGTTTCTGTCATTAGAAAATAGAAATATGACAATGTCATTCTTCAAGACCGTTGAGTTAAATTTCCTTAAGTTCCACTTATCATCCTCTGAAATGTTATGTGGTCATATTGGAGTCACGCATATCACCTTCCTACTTCTGTTTTCTGGATCATGTATGTTACCAAATACGACCTTTAAGTATGAAACTGGTTTTGATAAAGATAAAATGCTTCAATCATTAGCCTTTAAGTATGTAAAAGAGTTACCCAATAATTTTGCATCCTTTTCATCTTCGCCTGGTCTGATACCTCGCCAAGTCAAATATCAAGGTAGTAATGCCTATGGAAATTCTATTAACTTCTTTTGTTAATTTGTATAAATAGTAGCTCCCGGGCGCCATGATGCATTCTGAAAGGAGCTGAATTGTGAAACCACTGTGGAAGTAGGAGTTGAGGATTGAAGCTGTGGTCATTGCTTCTTGTTGGTCTTTGAGTGCGTTGCCTGGTTCTGTGCTGGTTAGTTAGTGCTCATGTTTACATGAACTGTTCGCTAATTGTGAGCCCTCACTCAAGGAAGATAAGTTTTGGGTGTCGAAACTGATTGAGCTTCACTCGCACTTTGAAAGATCTAGATGCTCTTTTGCAGTTTCATTGTCAATATCAGCAATGTACAAATTGTTATCTTATGATGGATATTACCTTAACGAAGGTGTGGAATGGGGGAGTTGCTATTGTAACCTTATATACACCTACACATTTTATGTTGCAAACATTTTTCAGCTATTGGTTTTACAAAAAAAATGTGTGACAACTCACATCGTGTAATGGTACCTACGAAAAAAAGATGTGTACCGGAGTAATCTTGGTGGAATTGTTGAAAACTAAATGGAACTCATTTCAGTCTGATTCTCAAAATTTTACCTCTCCTCCCATAGTATAAATTTTACCGGTATGGTTATGCATTTGGTACGCTTGTCTTTTTTATTCTAAAGATTAACCAGGGATTCTATTGAGTGTTGACATAAAGGGTTCCTTATGCTGTGCACTTGATGTCCAAAATCACTCATGAGCGACCACCATCTTGGCGGCAGTGAACAATTGCAAATGACTTGTGTGAGTAACCTTGCCATGTTTTGAGAACTCTCCATTGTTGAAAACTGAAAATGAATAACTCGTATAAATGCCATCCAAGAATATTATTTTCTCACTTAAAATCATACACCTATCCGTAACGCCTTCCACTTTTGAAAAACAAGTTCAAACTAACCTTGCTTTCCTCTTTCTTATAAAACGGTGAGCTCAGCTTGATTAAGTGGCCCCAAAACCAGTACATTTGAGTTGACTCAGTATCTTGCAGCCCAAGGACCGTTTCCACTGGCCAGAACCATGTTACTCTCTTGGAATGTGCTGTTTTGTGCAATTATCTGTTTCGAAGCTTCAAACATTAATGGGTGTCCTTGGTCCTTCATCAAATTCCAAGCCAGTCCTATCATCAAAAAATTTAGAATCTGGAATGCCATGCTTGTGCTTGAATTCATATCCTCTGGAAATATTTTGACTGAATACCTTTTGATCCACACTATTAAGACTAACATGGATACTTTCTTCTGGAATCATGCTTCATGTAGACTCTCTGTAGCATATCCAGCATGATCATTAGTAGCAACACGACGTTCATAATTTGGGGAGAACTTTACCTATTCAACAACGTTCATAGCTCTTTCAGCCAATGCATCTTGCCTTCGGTTCTTGGGAGCTTCTTAGAAATTCTTGAATGATGTCAGTATAAATGGTTTTGTATAAAATCCCATGGCAATTGCAACCAAATTAGTGAAGTAAGCTATGGAGTATAATACCCAAGCCCACCACTTCCAGTAAGAACTTGAACAGCAATTTTACTTCACAAAAAGTAATTAATATTAATTCTGCTTGCTGCAGATACCATACTTCCCTACCAAAACAATTGCTGCTGCAGGCTTCTATATGATCATAATATTCATTAAAAAAATATAGGGTTTATCATCTATCATTTAACATGACCAGAAAAATTTTCCTACACTCACAACATTTTGTGGGGACCCGCAGCAAAAAAAAAAAAAACTACGGCACACAAAACGAATCTCTATAACATTATACAATCACTTTTCCTACAACATAACTCTTATAAAACCCAAAAATATATCATATTTATATTCAATAAAACAAATTGAATGCTACACTTTCTTGCATAACTTGGACCTGGTCTCTTCTTTCAACCTTTCCTATCCTTGATTCTTTAATTGTTGACTCATTAAACATAATTAAATTATCATTTTTTTAAATCAACTGTGAAAAAAAAAAAAACACATTAACGAGTAAATGCATAGAGCACGAGAATAACATAGATAAGAAGTGCAGTGGGAACAAGAATAAGCAAAGGAGTTATGGCAGCCAAAGTATAATAACTCCCACAAGCCAAAGTTCCCAACTTTATCTGAACCAAATCCACCAGAGCCATTACCAAAAACCCACATCCGAAAACCGATCCAAAAGCCGAAACCAGAGTCCCCACTCTCAAAGCCACCATGTTCACTTCCCCAACAACCAAGCTGAAACCGTGAACCCCACCCAGAGCTTCATCTTCGAAGACGCCGCTGCTGATGTTGATGACGTTTTTCAGAGCCAAGGCAATGAGGCTAGAGAAGAGGAAGCAGCTAAAGGAGTACACGTGGAACGCCATGAGACCTTCAGAAACGGAGGTTCCGGCGACGCAGGCGGCGTCGCCGCCGATGAGGGTGTTGTTTGTGTTGGTGCTTGTTATGCCGAGGAAGAGTGCTAATGTGAAGAGTGAATTCACGTTCACGATGCCGTCTAAGGCCATTATGTGAATGTTGGTGGTGGTTATTTTGCGGCGTGACACGTCAGACATTTCCGGTGAGACGGCGGTGGTGGAAGGTAAAGAAGGAGTATATTGAATACTATATTTAATTATTTGATTGCCGATATAACTGAATGTGATTCTTCTGTTTCAGCATCTGCATTGCTTGCAAGCAAGGATTGCGTAGAAGGTTACATTTGGATAGAGTTAACTTGTTTCCTTCTCAAAAGGAAGAAATGATGATGCTAAGAAAAATCCAAAAATTATAGATACATACGCCGTTGCCGGGGATCGAACCCGGGTCGTCCGCGTGACAGGCGGAAATACTCACCACTATACTACAACGACTGTTGCATGTGACGGCATATATTTGATTATAAATTAAAGAAGCAAATAGAATACAGTGCTAATGTTGTATTTTTTTTTTACTCTTCAAAGCAGTTTTTCAATTAATTTTTTTTTTAAAAAATAAATAAATCAAAAAGAGCTTTAGCCTTTAGGTATAAAAGCCTCCCGCGGGGACAACGATTATTCATGGGTTATACGGGTTCGAGATAAATAATTTTTAATTGAATAACTATCTATCAAAATATATGGTGGAATTAAAACTTTGTATGAGCATCGTGTTTATAAAATATTATTATTTGACATATTTTTGAAAGGATTCAACTAGTTGATCTATAAATTATTAGTTTAAAAAAAGATTAGCCGCCTTGACTACTTTGATCATGTTAAGAAATGACATGGTAATAATATGCTATTTGACATGAAAATACTACCACACCACAAACCATTAGGGATATTTGCAATCTCGATTGGATCAATTTTGGAAACAAAAATCATCCAATCTAATTCCTTCAATTTGATCATATAATTATCCATTCGGATTGATTTTTTTTTTTTTATATTCGATCCGATCCGATCTAATCCAAATTTTTTTCGATTTCGATTGGATCAGTTTTCAATTTTTTGAAAAGCATAAAATTTATTTGTTGATTATTGTGAAAATACATATTTTTATAATACAAAAGCATTAGTGAACGATAATTACTTGTTTCATGCATTTCTTTCTCATCTTTCGGCTTTACAATAATATCACTTTACAATAATCCAATCCAAAAAAACAGTATAGGGCATACATCTTCAGTGGTTTACGAACACAGGTTTTAATAAAAGCTATGTATTTCTTTACAATAATCCTGACAGAAAATGCCCATTAGTGATGGCTCAGATGCATTATAGTGAACTAGTATAATATATCAAACCAATGAAAGCCGGGAAATATCAACATTTATGAAGAAAATCAAGTGCATTTTTACATTTTCAAAAACAATCTTACACGGTTTAAGCAACTAAACTCCGGCCTGTAAGGCCTACCAAGTTGCAAAATAAGGGGATGTATTGGATTAGGATTTCAGAGAATTTTAATGGATTATTTTTGGACAAAAAAATCATTGGTATTCAAGATTTTAAAGGATTGAAAAAAGTCACGTGGTATTCGATTAGGATTTTAAAATATTAATTTAGACTCCGTCCAAATCCGTTTGTATTCAATCAGGATTTTAAACAAAGAAAAAATAATATTGTGGTATTAAAGAAATTTGACGATTTTAATGGATTTTCCATTAGTGTGATTTTCGTGAGACTTTTTAATAAGAAATGTAAATAAGATGTCTCTCTCTCAATCTCACCCTAACTCATAGGAGTTCTTGAGATTTCTCTATTGTAGTGTCTCACAGTCTACTCTAGCATTTTCTTAAAGCCAAGGTATGTTCTTTTTTTACTCATATATTTTCTCAAGTTTGGGTATTCCTCCTTCATGATTAATGATTGTGTTTGTCGTATGTATTTACCAGGTTTTGGTATTCCTCCTTCATGATTAATGATGTGCTTCATTTTTTTTTACCAGAGTTGTATAGAGTTGACGATTAACATGGATCTAATCTCTAAAATTGAACTAATAAGCTTACCACATACATTATTTGTCGACCTTCTTCTTTTGTATATTGTTTGGATTATAATGAGAATAAAATCCTAACATTCTTCATGTTTGGCAATGATACATATTAAAAATCTTAATAATACGGTGGCAAGCTCTATTAAAAATCCTAATAATCCTAATATTTTTCGTGTTCAATCTTTGTCATGCATCATTGAGAAATGTAACTGACAGGATATTTGGCATATTTAAATCACGATTCACAATTTTTAAGTCAGCACCTCCATTTCCATTTAAAACACAAGCAGAGCTTGTGCTAGCATGTGTAGCACTACATAACTTTCTTCGCAAAGAATATTGTTCAGATAAATTTTCAATTGAATCAGTAGATGCATCTTCATCTTCAGTATCACCAGTTAACGAAGAAGATAATTTTTAACTCATTAGTCAATCTCAAAAGCAAGAATAAGAAGATGTTGATGCGTGGAGGACTAGTATAGCTTTAGATACGTGGAGAGCTGATGCTTAGTAATTTTGAATGTTTGTTAAAATTATATTAAGTTTTATTGATTGAAAAAGTTATATTAGGTTTTACTTTTTTATTAATATCATTGCATTTCTTTATTATTATTTTTATTGACTTTTGTAATTTTGAATGTTTGTTAAAAATTCATATGATTTTTAAAATCGATTTTTAAAATCTAAATCCATATTGTCCTTTCAAATCTTATAAGTTCTATTAAAATTTAAAAGATTTTTTATGTCAAAAAAAGTCTTTTAAAATCATAATTTAATACAGCCCCTAAAGTTTATAGGCCCAACTCAAATTGAAATGTAAAAGATAAAAAAAAAATGTTATTCACAAAGATCACATGAAATAAATTTTCATTAATATCACATGAAATAATGTTCATAAAGATCTCATGAAAATGTTCATAAAAATGACATTAAAATTTCATATATGTATATATACATATAATTGGCACTTTCTTTACTAATTGAATTTTATATTATATGTTTACGAAAAAAAAAGAATTTTATATTATATTTTAAATTTTAAATAAAAATTATTTATTAAAATAAAATTAATCCTAATTACTTTGAAAATTAATGTTACAAATTATGATCTCAAACTATGTTTTTAAATGAATAATATATATCATGAGTATATTACATTATATTATTAAAAAAATAAAAGGTACGTGTAATTTTTTATAATAGGTCAGGTTAGACTTATAAATCAAGTTTTTAATAGGCTAATAAACTAATAGGGGAATGATATACTTACTAGCAAAAAAAATAGTGCGACATAATGTTGTTTGGCTAAATATTTTAAACAAACTTAGACTATTAAGTCCAATTTAGTTTGGCCCATTTACACCTATAAATATGTGCTCTTGTCTAAAAAAATTATTCCCTTCTTCCTCAAACCTTTGCTCCTAGCTCTCTGGTCTCTCCTTTTGATATCACAATGTTGTGCGACATAATGTGTACCGATTTATTTACCGATTTAATGTATCCCTACCCAGTGAGACGCTCTAACATGGTTGGTACCGATGCTCTTCTTTATTACCGTTGCATTTCCTTTGCATAAATTGTTCATTTTATTGTTTACAAACTCTTAACTTTTCTATTTTTTTTATGGCAGACTTGTGCTTTGAAAGTGGACACTAGCTGTGCAGGATGGGAGCGAACTACGATCAAAATATTAGACAAAATCAAAGGTTCGTGTTGTGACTCATCTCTTATTATTATTAGGTTTTGATTTTTCTCATGTTACATGAAATAATTTATCTCATGCAATACACAAAAAAGTAGTAGACATGATCCATTTTGAAGAAGAAAGAAAGAAATAAAGGTGAGTCCCACCCACTTTTTTGTGTTGCATGAGACAAATTGTCTCATGTAACATAAGAAACATATTTCCCTTGTTATACTGTTATTTTTAACAATGAAATGTTGAAATATTTATATTATGTTGATTTTAGGGGTAAGCTACGATTTGGATGCACGAAAAGGGATGATATACATTACGGGCAAAGTAGAACCACGAAATTTTTTGAGAAAGGTGGCCACACAAAAAAACAACATAAGGCTTATGTGGATAAGGACCGAGGATCAATTAAACAGTGACAATAATAATGGAATGGGTTATTCCATGCCTATGCATCCCTCTGCGGCATACCCATATAGGGAGCCACCACATCACCACACAGGATTCTATCCTCCTCCTTATCCTCAAATTCCCTACCACCACCAATACCATAGCAACGAACCTTATCCTCCACGGATTCCCTACTACTACTGATTCAAAAACAGCATCACTCAAAGCAATATCAGTATTAGTATTACTGTTGGTGGTTTGTTTTGGTCCTCTAGTGTTAGTTATTAATGCTATCATAAAATCGCATAATATTTTTGATTCTCTTATGATTACATACCCCTTTTTTCTTGTGAGGTTCGTAATTTTTGGTTTGATTTTTATCGGGGGATTTTATTTAGTTTTCAATTGATTAGTAGAGTTATCTACGTCTTTTATTATTTATGGTCGTGCAAATTAAGGTCGTGCTACTTGGTGGTTTATACGATAATGTTTTGTTAATTACTTGTCGTTTGTGTACATTATTTTCTCTTTCATTTTTATCCCTTTCCGGTAAGTCAAAATAGTCATTCAGCCTAATATAAATTAGATTATATATTCAATTCTTATTTATATAAAAACACACACTTTTTGTTATTATAAACATATTCAACATGAGAGATCGGAATGAAATTACAAAATTAACAGCTACCAAAATCGTAAATTAAATGAAATTTTATCATTAAGGCTGCTTTATTTAAAAAAAAAACCGGAAAAAGGATATAAAGGTATTATAAATTAGGTAAGAATAATAACGTAAAAATCATATCGCATCATATTAGAGTTATGGGACTATAATTGTGATTGATTTTAGAAATCACATCCTATGCGAGATATCTTATTTTCACTTATATCAACAATATCTGTTTTTTTTTTTTTTTAATAACACAATATCTGATTTTGATTGTAATTGATTGTGGAAATCACATATCATATTAAGGATATATGTTTTTTTTTTTTTTTTTATAACAAGGATATATGTTTATGCAGATATTATTTTGTATGTTGTACATACCTTTTATTTGCCAACATATATGTCATTTTGTTGAGTGATGAAATATATACCATATTCTCATAAGATACGTATAAGATGATGATAATGTCACGAATTCTTCTTACGAACTAGTTGCCACAAGAATAACCCACTTGTTTTTTTTTTTTGTTTTTTTACCTCAACCTTTGACACACCAAAGGCAAAAAAATTAAAATATTATTATTTTAATTAATAATTATGAATATATAGCTGTTTCAAAACTATTCACGTAACCATTGCATCCATTCACGTTCAAATTAGGCATGACGTGACCATTCACGCCTAAATTAGGCGTGACTCCCGAGGATTTAGGTGTGACTCGTCTGGTGCTGACACATGGCACAAAAAAAGTCAATTTACGAACCATAAAACTTTGGAAAACCATAAATTTTGACTCAGGTATCCAAATTAGGTAATTTTTTTTTGATTCCACAAATTTTTTCGAGATCTATGCAATGACACTTCATTTGACATATTTTATCTCTCATTAACACAATTCAGATTTACAATAATGGTACTATAAGACCGTTTAAACCTAGAAGCCTCCAAGTTTTGGTTTATAATTTAAATTAAAGATTTGATTTGTGATTTAAATTAAAAAATTAAATTTTTAATTTTAAATATAAAAAATAAATAAAGATTTGGTTTATGATTTAAATTAAAAAAATTATTATAAATAAGGAAAACAAAATAAAGATTTGATTTGTAATTTAAATTCAAAAATTAATTTGAAGAATCTTACTAATAAAGAAAATAATTAAATAAATATTCTAAATATCTAAAGAAGAATGATTTTATTTTTTAAAACCATTCATAGGCTATAAGCTTCCAACGAGCTTATAGGTTAACTTCCAACAAGCTACAGCATTGACATAGAGCTTTGCAAATATCAACAACAAACAAAAATATACTATTCATAGGGATAAATTTTTTTGCATACAACTACATCATAATACACCATAATACGTTATAATACACCATGTTAACATGAGAAAGGGATATAAAAAGGAAAATTCGTACAAATTATTGTTAACTATAACACTCATCAACAAAATCAAGGTAACAATAACACCAAACAAATATGGATTTAAAATATCAGCTTTTACCTATAATATGAAAACGCTATTCATTCAGTGTCATTTCGTAGCAATCATTGGAGGGATGAGTTCAACACTTACTACATATGTCATTTCTTGTGTGATTTTCGTTCCTTGTGCTTACGATATCGAAGGAAAAAAACTCATTAAATAAGTAACACTAATATGTTAACACCCAAAAGTCATTGTATCAGCAAAAAAAAAAAAAAGATTGGATTAAATTTTTTAAGAACCAAAAAAATGTTATCTCAACGGGATTTGAATGAAACTTAATCAAATAAGCATGTATAAGTCATATTTTTTGCTTACATTGCAACAAATGCATATTAACAAAATCAAAGCAACTCACTAATCTTTGAGATAGACTTTTATTTATTGCAATCACATTTAAAAAATAATAATAAATAATTATTATTTGCAATGATTTGTGTCGTTAGTATTTGGAATTTTACAAATTTGTATTTACAAAAATTAAAATCAGATTTAGAGATTTAATTATAAAAGAAGAAGGATGAAATTTTAATTTAATTATAAAAATGTGTTTGTGGGTCGGCCCTCCGGGCAGAGTCCATTTTGCCACCTATAACTATCAGCATGTAATAAGTATTTATATTTATCCATAAAAAAAGATTTTTATATTTTATCTCAGAGATGAACTTTCATTTACTACAATCAGATTATAAAATAATAATATTTTTTTTGCTAGGATTTGTGTCGCTAGTCTTTGGAATTTCACAAATTTATATTTACAAAAATTGAAATCAGATTTAGAAACTTAATTATAAAAGAAGAACGATAAAATTTCAGTTGAATTATAAAAATATATCAGTGGGCCGACCCCCAGCTTTTCACCTCTAACTGTCAGCATTTTATACT
This sequence comes from Gastrolobium villosum, assembly GCA_032173675.1. Classification (NCBI taxonomy): domain Eukaryota; kingdom Viridiplantae; phylum Streptophyta; class Magnoliopsida; order Fabales; family Fabaceae; genus Gastrolobium; species Gastrolobium villosum. Next base: position 178,469 of record JAVKPL010007373.1, read on the forward strand.
TGCAATTTTTTTTTTGCAAGGATTAGTGTCGTTAGTCTTTGAAATTTCACAAATTTGTATTTACAAAAATTGAAATCGGATTTAGTAATTTAATTATAAAAGAAAAAAGATAAAATTTCAATTGAATTGTAAAAATATATTGGCGGGCCGGCTCTCCGAGCCGAGTCCAGTTTTTCACCTCTAACTGTCAGCATTTTATATAAATAATTATTTTTTGCAAGTATTTGTGTTAATTACACTCTTGCAATAAAAAATGAAAGTTTAATTTCTTTCTTATGTACTAAATTAAAATTTTAATTTTTATAATTCTTAAATTTTAATAATTTTTTTTACAGAATAACAAACGTCATTTTTTATTTAAATTTAAAATTTAAAATTTTTTATTTTAATTATACATATTTTTAGATAATTTTTTCTATTTTAATTTATAATTTGTATATATTGTTTCAATTGGTTATACATGTATATTTAAAATTTTTATTTTAAATATTTTTAAAAAAGTACATGTATATTATTTTAATTGGTTATACATGTATATTTAAAATTTGTATGTTAACATTTTAATTTATTTTTTGTAAAGTATAAATTATGCCATTTCGTATTTTTTCTTTTAAATTTGAAATTTTAAATAATTTTTATCTACTATAAATGAATTTTTATAATTTTAATTATTTTATTGTTTAATCTATAATTTTATATTAAATTCAAATTTATTATATATATCTTTTTCCATTGCATAAATATCCCCAACTCGCAGAATACAAAAAAATATCCCCAGCAAGCCTTAAAAAATCCTTGTAACTTTTGCAGTAGTATTGCAAAGATCGACAAACCCTTTCTTCCATCTTTGCACGTTTGCATAAGAAGGACCATCGATGCAGATAAATTTTAAACTCTTCACCCTTTGACATTTATTCCATTGATTACCATTCAATTTTTGTATCGGGTAGCAAACAAATTAAAAACTTGATTTGGAGAGTCTAACCTAACCTGTTATAAAAAATTAAAAAGCTTAATATGTCCTATAAGGCCTACCAAATTTCAAATTAAATTTTCTAGGCCTAAACCAATTTAGAATATCAATTTATAATTTTTTATTGATGTCCGAAAAAAAAGCATAAAAATAATAATGCGATAAAAATATGGATGGTGGGAAAAGATTTGGAGAGTTTTGGGTGGCATTCATTTTGTATAAATAGAGAAGCTGTGTTTCTTATTTTTTTTAGCTTGCCTACGATTTCTTTTTTCATTTATGTTTGTAGGGGTTGTTGTGTTGGTATTATTTTTTATTTTCTTTGGCTTTCTCCGATTCGTTTCATATTTTAATGGAAGGTCCTTCTTCTGCAATCGTGCCAGGATTGAGGAAAGTGTTTGTTAGTCTTTGCAATGTTATCTTCTTATAAACAAGACATAAATAATCTTTACGATTAGTTTTCTTTTTTTATATACTAATTATCTTTTTTTCATTTTGTAGGGCGGAAGTTTTCATCGTATTTCATTCTGTGTGGTTCTTGCCTACGTTTTCATTCCTTCGTTCGTATGTGTAGCAGATATTGTATGATTATTATTTTTGTTTACCTTATAAACAATTGATATGAATTCGTGTTCTGTTTTTTGTATACTAATTTTTTATTTTTTTTTTCATTTTGTAGGGATAAAGGTTTCGTCGCATTTCTTGCTGTGTGGTTCATGCCTACATTTTTTATTTCTTCGTTCATATGTGTAGCTAATGTTATATTATTATTATTTTTGTTTACTTTATAAATAAGTTGCTATGAATTAGTTTTCATTTTTTGTATACTAATCTCTTTTTTCGTTTTGTAGGGCAGAAGGTTTCCTTGTATTTCATGTTGTGTGGTTCTTTCCTACATCTTTTTTCTTCATTCATATGTGTAGTTATGTTATATTATTATTATTTTTGTTTACTTTACAAGGAAGTTGCTTTGAATTAGTTTTCATTTTTTGTATACTAATTCTCTTTTTTTCATTTTTCAGTGCTGAAAGTTTCATACTACTGTGATTAGTTATTTACGTCGTAATCGCCCTGAATGCTGCGTAGTGCTTTCATAGGTTTTTTTTTGCTACTCGATACAAAACTTGAATGGTAATCAATGGAATAAATGTCAACGGGTAAGATTTTAAAATTTATCTGCATCGAGGGTCCTTCTTCTGCAAACGTGCAAAGATGGAAGAAAGGGTTTGTCGATCTTTGCAATACTACTGCAAAAGTTACAAGGATTTTTTAAGGCTTGCTGGGGATATATTTTTTTGTATTCTGCGAGTTGTGGTTATATTTTCTTCGTTCTTGATAATTTAAGAACGTCTGTGATGACGATTTGAGATTATTATTTGTTGTTGTTGAACTATATTTAGAAATTAATCGTTGAAACTGTTCTTGAATATTCTTAATTTGTGTGATGTTATGCTGCATCTGTGTGGTGTTCAGTTATGGTGCATGATGTTTGAATTTGTTATAATCTAAATATTGGGATTTGTTGATGTGTTGTAAAGCCATTTGATGCTTAACAATCATGTATTAGGCTTTTTCATTGAGGTTTAATTAATATAAATATGAAGGTTGCACTTAAACGATGTAAGATAAGATAAAATTTCAATTGTTGTCCAGTGTTTAACGCTCTGCGTTTCAGTTTATTCATGATTTCAATATCATAAAAAGTTAAAAGTTTTCAAGCTTTTACGATTTTTGTTGAAACTGAAAACAGAAATGATTTTTATTAAAATACAATTATTATGAATCTTGCGATTTTGTTGCATGGGAAAGGATTTGGAAATAAAAAATTAAATAATAATTTATTTTAAAAATCGAAATAAAAAAATCAAAGGAAAATTAAGTTAATGATTTAGGGTGGTAGACAACTCATTCAATGTCCCACTGGTTTGTACATTGGAATTACTCAGCTCTTTTAAATACTTTATACATTGGAATTGTTCATTCTTTTGAAATTCGAATTCTGAATTGACTTCAAATTATAGATTTCAATTTTAAATCTTAAATTATAATGGTGGGAAAGGATTTGAAAAAAAAATTAAATAAATAATAATTTCTTTTAAAAATCGAAATAATAAATTAATGGAAAATTAAGTTAATCATTTATGGTGGCACACAACTCATTCAATGTCCCACTGATTTGTATATTGGAATTACTCAGCTCTTTTAAATGCTTTATACATTGGAATTGTTCACTCTTTTCAAATTCAAATTCTGAATTGATTTCAAATTTTAGATTTCAATTTTAAATTTCAAATTGTAATGGTGGGAAAGGATTTGGAAATAAAAAATTAAATAAATAATAATTCCTTTTAAAAATTGAAATAAAAAATCAATAAAAAATTAAGTTAATCATTTATGATGGTAGATAACTCATTCAATGTCCCACTGTTTTGTACATTGGAATTACTAAACTCTTTTAAATGCTTTCTACATTGGAATTGCTCACTCGTTTGAAATTCAGATTCTGAATTGATTTCAAAATTTGGATTTAAATTTTAAATTTCAAATTGGAATGGTGGGAAGGGATTTAGAAATAAAAAATTACATAAATAATAGTTTCTTTTAAAAATTGAAATAATAAATCAATGGAAAATTAAGTTAATCATTTATGATGGCAGAGAACTCATTCAATGTCCCACTGATTTGTACATTTGAATTACTCACCTTTTTAAAATGCTTTCTATATTGGAATTGCTCACTCTTTTGAAATTCAAATTTTGAATTGATTTCGAATTTTGGATTTCAATTTTAAATTTCAAATTGGAATGGTGGGAAATAATTTGGAAATAAAAACTTAAATAAATAATAATTTATTTTAAAAATCAAAATAAAAAATCAATGGAAAATTAAGTTAATCATTTATTGTGGCAGACAACACATTTAATGTCAAACTACTTTTTTGTTGTTGTATATCATGAGTAAAAAAGACCTCTATTTTTTTTTGTATATCCCATTGTTTTTTTCATGGGTAATTGTTAGGGTTTAGGAATGTTGCATAAAAACCATTAAAAAAAATATTGTAAAATAATAAAATTATTTATATTGTAAAATAAATTCAAAATTTGGAAATAAATTAAATAAAAAATTATGTGAACAATTTTTGGTGGCAGAAAACTCATTCAATGTCCCACTGTATACTACATTGGAATTTCCAAATTAATAATAACTCAACTCTTCTAAATTTTGAATTTATGTTTACAAATTTGAATTTTGGATTTGAATTTTTAACTTTGTAATGATGGGAAAAGTTTTACAAAAATGACCACTCATTTAATGTCCCACTACTTTTCTTTTGTTGTATATTATGAGTAAAAAGACCTATACTTTTCTTTTGTTGCATATCCACTATTTTTTACATGGATAATTGTTAGCCCTATAATGCTGAATAAAAAAAACAAAAACATTAAAAAATTGTAAAATAACAAAATTATTTATGTTTTAAAATAAATTTGAAATTTGGAAATAAATTAAATGGGAAATTATGTGAACTTGATACGTGGGAAAAGAGTTCGGCATTTAATATTTATTCAGTGGAAAAAAGATATATATAATAAATTTGAATTTAATTCAAAATTATAGATTAAACAATAAAATAATTAGAATTATAAAAATACATTTATAGTAGATAAGAATTGTTTAAAATTTCAATTTTTAAAGAAAAAATAAGAAATGACATAATTTATACTTTAATAAAATAAATTTAAATTATCTCCAAAAAAAAAGAAAAAATATAAATTAAAATTTTAACATAAAATTTTAAATATACATGTATAACCAATTAAAATAATATACATGTATTTTTTAAAAAAACATTTAACATAAATTTTTTAAATATACATTATAACCAATTAAAAAATATATAAAAATCATAAATTTAAATAGAAAAAAATTATATAAAAAAATGTATAACTAATAGGGATAGGATATTGTGACACACAAATAATGTTACGCACAATGTTACGACCACATCTTAACGGTTGATTTCCGTCAATCAACGGTTATCATTTATTGCAAATTAATAATTAATTAATGTGTTTGATTTGAAAAATGATAACCGTTGATTGGCGGAAATCAACGGTTAAGATGTGGTCGTAACATTGTGCGTAACATTATTTGTCTGTCACAATTGTGACAGACAAATAATGTTACGCACAATGTTACGACCACATCTTAACCGTTAATTGTAACAAACAAATAATTTTACGCACAATGTTACGACCACATCTTAACTGTTGATTTCCGTCAATCAACGGTTATCATTTTTCAAATCATACACATTAATTAATTATTAATTTGCTATAAATGATAATCGTTGATTGATGGAAATCAACGGTTAAGATGTGGTCGCAACATTGTGCGTAACATTATGTGTAACGTCTTTTAAACAAACTTATACTATTAAGTCCAATTTAGTTTGGCCCATTTACACCTATAAATATGTGCTCCTGTCTAAAAAAATTATTCACTTCTTCCTCAAACCTTTGCTCCTAGCTCTCTGGTCTCTCCTCTTGATATCACAACTTTGGGCGACTCAATGTGTACCAACTTTTTTACCAATTTAATGTATCCCTACCCAGTGAGACGCTCTAACATGGTTGGTGTCGATGCTCTTCTTTATTACCGTTGCATTTCCTTTGCATAAAACGTTCATTTTATTATTTACAAACTCTTAACTCTTCTATTTTTTTTATGGCAGACTTGTGCTTTGAAAGTGGACACTAGCTGTGCAGGATGGGAGCGAACTACGATCAAAATATTGGACAAAATCAAAGGTTCGCGTTATGACTCATCTCTTATTATTATTAGGTTTTGATTTTTCTCATGTTACATGAGATAATTTATCTCATGCAATACACAAAAAAGTAGTAGACATGATCTATTTTGAAGAAGAGAGAAAGAAATAAAGGTGAGTCCCACCCACTTTTTTGTGTGTTGCATGAGACTAATTGTCTCATGTAACATAAGAAACATATTTCCCTTGTTATACTGTTATTTTTAACAATGAAATGTTGAAATATTTATATTATGTTGATTTCAGGGATAAGCTACGATTTGGATGCACGAAAAGGGATGATATACATTACGGGCAAAGTAGAACCACGAAATTTTTTGAAAAAGGTGGCCACACAAAAAAATAACATAAGGCTTGTGTGGATAAGGACCGAGGATCAATTAAACAGTGCCAATAATAATGAAATGGGTTATTCCATGCCTATGCATCCCTCTGCGGCATACCCATATATGGAGCCACCACATCACCACACAGGATTCTATCCTCCTCCTTATCCTCAAATTCCCTACCACCACCAATACCATAGCTATGAACCTTACCCTCCAAGGATTCCCTACTACTACTGATTCAAAACAACATCACTCAAAGCAATATCAGTATTAGTATTACTGTTGGTGGTTTGTTTTGATCCTGAGTGTTAGTTATTAATGCTATCATAAAATCGCATAATATGTTTGATTATGTTATGATTACAAACCTTTTTTTTGTAAGGTTCGTAATTTTCGGTTTGATTATTATCGGGGGATTTTATTTAGTTTTCAATTGGTTAGTAGAGTTATCTACGTATTTTATTATCTATGGTCGTGCAAATCAAGGTCGTGCTACTTGGTGGTTTATACGATAATCTTTTCTTAATTACTTTTCATTTGTGTACATTATTTTCTCTTGCATTTTTAACCCTTTCCGACAAGTCAAAATAGTCGTTCAGCCTAATATAAATTAGGTTATATATTCAATTCTTATTTATCATTTTTTCATGTCGTAGGAGATATGGGTGTTTGTGGTCTGGATTGAATTGGTTTTGAAGCAAAAATCATCCGATTCAATCCATTCAGTTTGATCATTTAATCATCCATTCAGTTTGTATTTTTTTTTAAATCTAATCTAATCCAATTTTGTTTGATTTGGATTATATTCATTTTTTATTTTTTGAAAAGCCTAAAATTTTAGTCATACAAATCACAAGCTATATCAAAATAAAGTTATTCAAAGTTACAAACCACTGAAAAATTCAAGTCTTCAAACCAAAATAAGTCTTAAAACTCATGAAGTGTTAAAATAGATTAATAGACAATAAAAAATAAAACAAGATAATTTGTTATTAATAACATCCAAGATTCCAAGTATACAAAATATAAAGATTTCAAGTCACCATCTTTTGAAAATAATAAATACATAATACATTGGATCGGTATTCACCAACCAAACAGAAAACCGATCCAATCCAATTAAAATATGCTAATTTTTTTTCGATTTTTGGTTTTTCAGTTTTCAGTTAATTCGGTTATCGGTCTGCGGTTTGAATCGGTTTGGATCGATTGATGAACACCCATAGTAGGAGAGTTGCTTTCTCTGACCTTTCGATTTTTGTATAATATTTTCTTTTTCTTTTTTTAATAAATGTGGACTTCTGTTAGAGAATAATATAAATCATTAAAAAGGCCATCACCCAACACCTAGGTTTTGGATTGAATTAGTTCTTTACATGGTATCAGAACATCCTTGACCACAAGGTCACGAGTTCGATCCTCATTGTCCCCCACTTTCAAGTGGAATTAAATAAACTATGTAAGAAAAAAAATTAGACCTGTGCAATATCCACGTTTCAAGTCTAAAGGATTTTTGCGTGAGGGTATGTGTTAGAGAATAATATAAACCTCTAAAAAGCCATCACCAAACACCTTAAGGGGATGTTTGGATGAGGAGAAAATTTTTGAATACTAGGGAAATGTAATTGATAGGAAAATGGTTGTAAAGTGATTTTGGTAGGAAAATGTAAAAAAAAATTGTTTGGTTGGAAAAAAATTTACCTGAAAAATTTGGTAAATATTATTAAATCCATGTTTGGTTTACGTTAAAATATTGATTGGAAAATGAGTTACAATTACCAAAATACCCATTATATTTATAAACTCTATATTAAATATTTTTAAATAGTGTATAGGCAAGCCATAACCACTTTGGCATTTAGAAAAAAAATTGAAAAGAAAAATCAACATTTAGAAAAAAAAATTAAAAAAACAAGACAAACAACTCTGCACTATTTTTTAAAACCAACCGTGCCACTTCTTGTTAAAGGGAGGGTTAATTGTGTCCTAATAAGTAGTAGCCACTTTTCATTTTCTGGAAAAGATGAGAATACCACCTTCTAGGTGGTCTTCTGAAATGTGATCGTTTTCTAATTTTACACATAATATTACTTTCCTATGCAAATCTGAACCCCATGCAAATTATTTAAAAACCTCAACCAAACGTGGTCAACTAAGAAACTCACATGAACTTCCCCAGGCAAAAATCTAAAACTCCCCAACCAAACACCCCATAAGATTTTGGGTTGAATTGGTTCTTCACAGCCTCACATAAAATGTGTTTATAGCATGAGATATATATCTCCTAGTACATGAGAAAATGAAAACCCATAAAATAAAAGTCTGGTTTTTTTGGCACGGTAGAGACTATTCTAAATTTTGTATAAAGTGTGAAAACGAGTCGAAACATAATAACATGATAAAATATTTGTGTAAGGTCAATAAATTTGAAGCTCGAAAATATTTTGACCCTGTAGAGTAGCAGTAGCAGTGAGGGAAGAGAAATGACCATTATTGTTTTAATTTGATTGACAAGCTTAGGGATAAAGATGTATTTAAAGAAAGCCACCCAATTAAAGATGAACATAAACAAGACACACAATCTCCCGAAAGCAACAGGTTAACAACTATGTGACACAAACATTTCAAGCCACTGGGTAATGTGCCATAGTAAGTTTGAAACAGACCCAGCACATAGCTTATTTGTAAGCACACTTTTGGCTACAGCGTAAGCACTTAAAAGAGACTCTTAACATAATACATTGTGCAAGTAGGTTCATAACTAGGCATATGTAAGAAGTAAGAACGGAGGGAAACAGAGTCTGGTCACTGGTGAAGACGGAACAACCATTTGCAAAGACCGACCAAATTCAGTAGCATATTAGTGGGTAGAAGGGGCAGAGTCTTTCACAATTGTTACAGGGCAAGTCGCATTTGTGGTAACGTAATTGGTCACACTCCCCAGCAATACCCTACAATCAACCAAGTAAAACACAAAGCATCAAGAAATTAACATTGTAGATCAATTCAACTTGTTTACTTGCTAGTATGTGTTTTTATTCTTAGGAAGACAGAAATCTAACCAAGTCCCTCATCTTCCGATGAGGCTCAGGCTACTACTTGAGCCAAAGCTTAAAATAAACAATTGATAAGTAAGTGTTCATCCCAGTGTGGTGGACTTAGGGTTTGATGTTACTGTCCAGGGAGGAAGAGCTGGATATGGCAGAACCAACCTCCATGTAGATGTGATGGATTCTGTGTGTGTATTACAGTGGAGAAAAAGTTGTGTATTCACCTGCAGTGTGCTCAAGCGTGTATGCAAGAGGTAAGAGAGGGAAAGTCCATTATGCAAGAGGTTCAAGGGTCCCTTGCCTTAAAGCAATATTGCATGTATATAGGTAGTTATGAGAAGTTCTAGAATGTATGAGGGAAAATCTAACGGTTCTACAGGTCAGTGAGTGTGTGTCAGCGGTGGTGTGTGCATGCTAAAGCATAGGGGTGCTAAACGAACCAGGGGCCTTTGGCTCAGCTCGGGAAGACCTGAGCTTACATGTCTAAAATTGGTTGTTGGAACAAGGCTTGGATTTGTATAAAAGCTCGTTTAACAAAAAGGCCTCGGGCTCCAATTGAAAAGCTCTCAGGCTGCCTAGTATATTAATTTTTATTTTTATTTTATGTTTTTTATACTGCTTGTAATAGCCCTCTCTCTCCTCAATCCATTTCGCCCCATTTTATTGGTTAAGCCTGGGTTAAGCAGACTTTTTGAATGATTTTGTTCTATATTATGCTGTTTGGATATACATTGAATTTATGAATATTTATGGAATTACTAGTGTTTTGTTGTCTTATTTTTTTGTAAACAGGCTAAACCAGACTTTTGTTTTTTTATAAATAAGTCAGGCCACAAGCCGATATAATTATATTCATAACAGGTACCAAGCTCTGACACATTTAAACACAAGCTTAGCTTCTTAAGACCAAAGCTCGGCTCGTGTAGATGCAGATGTTTTATCCTGTAGTAAGAGTAGGTAATGACCATACTAAGGGCCCAATCCTCTGGTCCACATACATGAAGGCTTATCATGTGATCTTATTTTGATGCATACACTTAGTACTACTTAAGCTAAAAGAGCTAAAGGATCAAGCTTTAAAGTTTTCCAATGAAAGGGGATCATAAAAACAAAACAGCAAAGAAGTACCTCTGAATGGCACCTAAGCCTCTGCTACCCATAACCAAAGAATCAAGCTTCAAATCCCCAACAGCTTCACAAACTTTTTCCCTTGCATCTCCCCAGTATAGCTTTGCCACCACCATCACCTATATATTCAAGGCAAGTTCAGTTCAAGCTAAACATGCAAGTAAAATAACATTAGCTAGAACAAATTACAACACACGACAAGGTTGTTTTAAGGTTAAAACCTGTTTCTGCCTAGAAGCGGTGTCAAGTAGGTCCAACACCTCAGCATCGGTGTCCACCTCATAATTGTGCATCACCTCCTTCTCACGAAACTCAGACAACGGGATCAAAGCTTCACCCACATCATGACATCACCATAATCAGAACTCAAAGATCCATATTCCACAACATAATAGATATAATAAAATTAAATTAAAAAAAAGGGATTTTGAGAATAGGGAACTAACGTGAACCAGTTGTGGACCAGAGAAGATTTCTGGATTCACTTCCTTTTGAAGGCTTGATGTGAATGATGAAGAGGGTGTCACCGTCGCGGAGAAGATTATCAATTGCCCATTTGAGAGCGATCTTGCTTCCCTTAGAGAAGTCCAACGCCACCCCAATTTTCCTATCATTCGTCATCTTTTCCACCAAATCCTCGGTTCTGAATCGATTCACTATTCACCTTCGAGCTTCGGAAATGTTAGGTTCAGAGCTTCACTGTTCTGAATCACAAGTCAATTTCTGTTTTCCTTTTTTCTTTTTTTAGTCTTCCATTTACCAAAACAGTTTTTTATATAAAAGTATTAAATTTTATCGACACCTCATGATTAATAATGTTAAGTTAATCAAATATATTATTTAAGGTGATAAAAAAATATTAGGTTAATATTTTAAGAAGATTTAATATTAATTTTTTTCCTTGTTTCATTTTTTCCCATTTTGATAAGATAAATGTTTTTCTTAGCGTTGAGATGTGCAACACAAAAAAAAAAAAAATAAAAACATATTTACGTTAGAAAAACAAGTAAGTTGTACTTACCTACTTAATAACTAACTCTCTTTTTTTTTGCGTGTAAAATTTAAAAAGCAACGTCAACGAAACAATGCATTCTTGAATTTTCTATAATAACTAAAATGTTAAATTAGTATTCAAGAATGTTGTGTGTGTAGAAAATGATTTGTTTTATGTGTGATGTTAAATGATAGAATGGAAACCATTAAAGTATATCATTGATCCTTTTTGAGTTTTAAAATTCTTAAATTAGATTTTCACTGTTAAGTTATCGTTACATATTTTTATCGATGCTGCAATTACTAAGGCTCATTTGTAAGTTTTAGAAAAAAATTATTAAGGCTTTGTTTGGATATTGTTTTTAAAAATAGTTTTTTAGTTTTCAGAAAAAAAATAAAAAAACTCGTAATCTTGTTCGTTGAAAAAATTTATATCAAAGGGCTCAAATTTCTTAGTAATATGAGTTATTGTTTTTGTTTTCTATTTTGATTTTTAATTTTTAAAAACAAATAAATATAGAAAATAAGATTTCTAACTCTTAATCAGTGTAATATCCTGCCCCAAGAAAATTATGAAGTTTCTGGTTCCGATATTTTCAAATGTTTTTTCATGGGGTTCTTGAATATTCTATACTGCTAGAAACTTATAATGTTACTAAGAATAGCATCCCAATAGTGACGGGTAACGCTTCCTCTGCCACAATTTTTATTGTAATTTGTAAGTACTCATTTATGATCTCAGTGGCGTATATTCTTTACGTCTTTGTGAGTATTTAAGAATTAAAAATGTCCTGTAAAAAAGTATTTAAAATAAAATTTCAAAAATCCAAAAAAACAAACCCTTGCCATGACTTTGTTTAATAAGGGGCATGGGCAAAAAAAATTAATTTATTGTTTTTTAATAAAAAAATTATGAAAATGTAATGATTTTGAAATTATTTATGCAAATATAGCACTCAAACACGTCCATATGGGACGTGTTCCATTTGAGAGAGACATGCCCATGTGGGGCGTGACCTACTGGGCAAACACGCCAAAGAGGGGCGTGACCAAAAGAAGAGAGACACGCACATGTGGGGCGTGAGAGAGACATGCCTACATTGGGCGTGTTCCGGCAGAAGCTCATGCCCACTCTGGGCGTGAGTGACCCATATGCAGCCTATTTATACACTCACCCTCTATACTCTCTTCACAAGCCTTCTCCCTAATTATTCTTAAACTCCCACATTCATTTGCACTTGTTTATTCATATTTTGCACTCGTTTACTCATATTTCTTTTTATGTTATTCTTTTTTATTTTTAAGAATGAGTTCGAATTCTGAATCTATTCGTGTTATTCTATATTATAACGGTAGAAAAGAGGAAGGTCGTTGTGGAATTGTTTTTGTAGGAGAGAAAAGACCATCACGTATTAAGCGGAACTCAACGGTTGCAGAGCTGCATAAGAAAATACGCCAAAAATTATGCCTTGAAGACAACCAATCGATCACTCTAGTCACGACAAGATTATGGCAATGTGAACAATAGATTAGTTTGCAAGTGGCCAATTGTCTACTCTATTATTGTTTTACAAACTTTAATTACAATGTAGTTATTTGAAAGATCAATATATGTCATTCATATAAAATTATTAATTGTCTCTAACTAATTTCTAAGTCTATAACTAATTCCTATCACCAACATATACCAATTTATAAATAACTAACTAATTTCTAAGTTCCTAACTAATTCCTAAGTCACTAATCATTCTCTTACATAGGTCACTAATATTTCTCAAAGGTACTAACAATTATCTAAGTCACTAATAATTATTATATATTTATTGGTGTTAATAAAAAATAGAAACAATAAATAGGGACTTACATGAGAGACAGAGCTTCACTGTGCAAAACGCTCCAAAAGAAATATAGAGAGAAGTTGGAGGGGTGGTTTAGAGAGAGGAAGTGAGGGATGAAATGAGGAAAAGGTGAAAAATGAGGTATATATAGACCACGGAGGTCACGCCCCTGTTGGGCGTGTCTCTCTCTGGTCACGTCCATCTTGGGCATGTAAGCGTGTTTGAGTGCTATATTTGCGTAAATAATTTCAAAACGACTATATTTTCATAATTTATTATTAAAAAAGCAATAATTTTTTTTGCCAGTGCTGTTTTAAGTAATTCATCAATGGAATAATCAAATGATACAAGCTCACTTGGCATATGAAAGCTGGTGAGAGTGAGATTTGATTCTCTCCAAGTACTATTTTTTTGAAGAAGTTTATAGCCTTAATCATATATCCGTTCCCAATAAGATTATCTTACATAAAGGAAATCTGTAATTTATAAAAAAAAAAAAATGAAACTTCCACAAAACTTAAAAAAAAAACTGGTATACAGATCATAACAGATAAACCCCCATATATATATATATATATATATATATATATATATATATATATATATCTCTTTTTTTCTCATGATCTTGTATAAACTCCACATATTTTTATATTTATGTAGGAACTAATTTTATCTTGTATAAAAAAACAAAATATCGTTCCCCAATAAAAGATGATAAAATATATAAAATAAAGTGCTGATGGCCCGCGGTTGCAAAGTGAAGCGGTGCAACAATAATATACGGTGCTAAGATGAAGCCCAAAAGGTAGAAAATAAAGTCAAAAGAACATTCGAAGAAGGCCTTGCTGGAGGCGTGGAGGGTATTGGATATCGTATGTCAAACACCACCATCAATTAGGGGATATCTAGGTTCGGATATTTTTAGTTAATGGGTGTACTTATATTTTAATATTAATATTTATGTTCAATTTTAAATTTATTTTCTTAAATGATATAAATTACGTAAAGTAAAGTTGTGAATAAACAATGACTTCATGATAAATTGTTAGTTTAAGTGCAATTTAAACATATAACACTTACATTTGTTTATATTAACTCAATGCACCCACTTTTCTAATGAGGGGCTAGGGTTTTCAAGGTGTTATTTTTAGTTATACAAAAAAAAAAAACATAACACTTATTGTTATAAAAAAAAACATAAGAATTATTTTTTAATGTTATTTTTATTAAAATATTATTTTTATATGAGTTAATCTAAAATTTGTTTATATTATTTTGATAGGGTTATACTTTTCTCATGTTGTAGGGGAGAAGTTATCTTATGTTTGACACCTATCATTAGAGGAGTCAAATTTGGCTTACAAAAAATATTGGACCAAATGACGCAGTCTAATTCATCTCAAAGACAAAGACAATGGTTTGATTTGCTTGTAGGAATATTTCCAACAATAAAGGCTATTCAGGCTGCAATCACACTAGAAAGAAAAAATAGCACTTATTATAACTGGTACAATAGCTGAAAATCTTTAAAGCATGTAGGGGCCATCAATATTGCAAAGAAGCCAAGTGGTCTGACCTTGGCTTCGCCTTCCATGAAGGTCTCACTACATCCCTTATTTACCACTATATCGCTACCATCATCAACGACACCATGTTAAAGTACACCACCCTCCCCTTATACTGATTCATGATGAGTAGTGCTTTTTCAAGCAGGATGAAGGTATTACGCCATCAGATGCATCCAGAGTAAGCGTGCTTCACGCATGTACCATAGCATGTATACCTTCTTTCATGGCAAAAAATGTGAGATTAGTAATTCATGGCATAACTATTGTGTCAAGATTGGCAAGCTCCTCTCGCACTTCCCCCGACATAGGTTGTAAGGGCTCCTGTAAGTCCCAGTAAGAGGAATCAACTATGGCCAAGCTAGAGCGACCAAGCACTGTCCTGGCAAGAACAACTAACCATGGTCCCGGCTAGAGCGACCAACCACGGTCCCTGCTAGATTAACGTACTACGGTCCTAGCTCCTATGAAAGATCTAAAGCATTTTAGTGTAATCCTAGCAAGCTCCCATGCCCGACTAGAGGGAAACATCAAACAGACTTCGATCAACAACTCAGAAGAACCAAAGCATTTGAGAGCGATCTTAGTAGGCTCCCACGCTCGAGTAGAGTCCGATCAACAACTTGGAAGTACTGAAGCATCTAAGTATGATCCTAATAGGCTCTCACGCCTGACTAGAGAGATACATCGAACATACTTCAACCAACAATTATCAAGACTTGAACCATCGAAAGGTGATACAAAGGGTCACCAAGCCTAATGAAGACACATCGGTCATACTTCGACCAATGAAAGAAAATCACCACATAATCATATTTTCTACCTCAAAATGGGCTCACAAACCTATGAAAACTCATCATGGTCCTGGTTTACATCCCGATGTCCAACAAAGCAGCAACATTACAGCCCAATAACTTTGAGCTCTCAAACTACCAGACTAGGGGGCAACTGCTCTAGACTCATCCTATTGGACCATAGCTTCTAGAAACAACAATTAAGGATAAGTGACAAGCTAGAAATATAAGCGATAGGATCTTTATCTTGTGCCCAAGGGATAAGCGATAAGATTCTTTGTTCTATCCCCCATCAACTTCACTTATATTAGGATTCTACATCCATACATAGCCCTTCTACAAAAAAAGAGTTAAGCCTCTCAATTACACACTCTAAACTCTACTCTCTTAAATGAAACTATACACACATCCCACACCTTTGACTATACACCAGCGTTATTATGCACAATGATTAGTTACCCCTTACGGCATCTTTCGTAAGCATATCAATCCAAGATATACCAACCTTTGATTTGACATTTTGACTCTTTGGATCGAATAATTTGAGTTACTTATATGGGAAAGACTTTTCAAAATTATTTTCTTCCTTCAACAAGTGTGTTTAAAAAATACTTATAATTTTTTTTTAAAAAATAAAACATTTAATTTTTCTAATATATTAAATATTATATTTTCAGTAAATGAATTAATTTTAAATTCCTCAATAAATGTGCTTAAAACGTTGTTAGCATGACTCAAGTAAGTTTTCCCTTTTCTATATATAGTAATTGTAGACGATAATTATAATACAAAAGAGATAACAACTCATGACGACCATACAAAACACATTATGAAAATCAATTGGGAAATTGCTTGATAATTTAAGTAAAGTGCTAGTTAAGCGGAATCGCGTAGAACGTGTTAGTCGGGTCTTCACGCTACAATCTTTCTTTGTTTGCCGTTAGAATTCAAGCGTCAACACACTCAAACTACTCCCATGTTTTGTTCTGCCCTTTCCGAGGGGATTTTGTCTGCGTGTGGCTCTAATTTCTAAATATTCCACCAGGGGCGAAAGTGAAATATATAATTATTTACATCATTATAATAAGAGTTTGATGTTTGTCATTTTAAATGATACAAATTATGTCATTTTAAGAGAGATAGACACAAGAAATGTAAATCATGGGAAAGAGAATGTGAGTGATTTTTTTTAATTTAAATTTTAAATAAATAAAAATTTCTTGTGTCTATCTCTTTTCCTAAAATGACAAACATTTTTTTTTATAATATTAATAACAACGTTTACGGTTTGTGAATGGCAAGAAGAAATACCGTCTTGTTTACTTCAGTAATTGCGCTTGGACTGATGTACGCTTATAATCAAGCTTACCATTCACATGGAAGCATAAAAATAATACTTCAATTCATTCTTGCGTGTATGGTTCATGATACATGCTTCCTTATAACAAGTACATATTTGTCCTATTTTATTTTTAAAAAATTTCATAAAGATCATAATTAAAAAATAATTGTTTTTAAAAATAAATCAATTTAATTACGTATTAGGTAAAATGAGACTCATACGGGCATTTGGCACCACCAGTTATACCAAAAAAATAAAATAAAAATGAAAGGAAAAATGTTTATCATTTTGCATGAAAATTATATTCTTTCATTCTCACAAAGAGGTAGTGACACATTCGATTTGCGTGTAAACTCTCTTTCTTTATCTATCTTTTTTTAATAAAATGACACAACTTTACATCTTTTAAAATGATACACATTTTACCCAAAAAAAATAAAATAAAAATGAAACATAAAAAAAATCTTCCTTTTTGGCCCGTTTCATGTTTGCAATCTGATGTTTTATATTTTTATCCAAATCAGTTTAATTTGGTTCAAACATTATTGGATTGATATTGGAAATGACTCTCCCAATATTTTATTTTATCTTTTTTTAACTGGGAACAATTTTTTCTCTGTTAATAATAAGCTGTATGGGACCTACTGACTCATGTTATTTTATCTGGTCCATCTGGATTTACGAATGGAAAAAATAATATCGGAAAAAACTGTTTTTAATATGAGTTTATAATACTTGAACCGAGATAGATAAATAAAATACACTGTACTGCTCCTCCCCTATTTTGTCATTGTCATTTAATTTGTTTTCTTTTCATGGAGTAGTGGAATCATAAATTTTTCTTTAGGATGGTAAAAAACTAATAGGCTCTTAATTTTTAATTTTTAATATTTCAATTATTTGATATAAGTCGGTTATAATATTTGTATTACGTTAATTATCTTTCGATTCATATCTTAATTGGATTTTTCTTGAAAATTTATTATAAGGTAAAGAGTAGAGACCAAGACAATCGAAATAAATTCCAAAAATGTAATTCTTCAGAAAATAATTTTATTTATTTATTATGTTTTTCATAGAAAATATATTCTTATATAGAACTCTAATAATAAAAAGGGAGAGAGGTATGATGGTTATATGTATAGGACATAAAGCATATAAAGATAGTAACATAAACCTAATTAATGACATCATTAATTATGAACAAAGTTTGATATATCATAAAAAATAAAGAGGCTATAGAGTATAGACGTATGATATCTAATTATGATCAATATATGTTGGAAAGGGCCCATTTGGATGTTTACTTTAAAAAGAATACAGAAGTTAAAAAACAAAAAATCTACTCTCTTTTTGTAAGCTAAAATTTTTAGCTTTTAAATAAAGCAAAGTTAGAAGACAAATATATTTTTTTTCAAAAATTAAATTTTTTTTTCAAAAAAAAAAATCTAAATAGCTTTAACTTTTGTAAAGAGCAGCTCCGAAATAAGCAAGCCATACAAAATTATTTTTTTACAAGCCCATCCTGTAGATACAAGGTCTGTTTTGATGATAACAAAGTGACAACAACAAAAAGAGAACATACTTGATCAAGATCAAAAAGCATCATGTATGCAAAGATTAAAGATATATGATAAAGTTATACAAAAAGAATGTTGAGTCATCAAAGTGGTAAGAACAAGGATAAACATGGAAGGTCAAAGGCAACAAACAATGGACAACATCTAAACTAACTCAATATCAGAACCATGGTGAAAAAAGATAAAAACCAATAAAATGTCAAGTATTATCTTATCCAACAAGTCAAAGAATCAAGTTTAAGTGAGGATCAAGATTCAAGAATCAACACAAGATATGAAGTTAAGTCTAAAATCATATTTAAAATATATCTTTAGGAATTAGACTTATATGTAAGGGTATATGGTAGATTGCATTGTATGAGCTCAAATTTTTTATCAAAGTAAATGTTTTTCAAATTGCATAATCCATAACCTTTAAATAGTTTAAAGAGATTTGAAAAGCCTACGGAAAGATCCTTGACATGTTTATAACTTCAAACATATTTACCAAGTTAAGATATTTAATAAAAAGTGGTTGAAAGCAAGCTAGAACACATTTAAATTTAATATTAGTTGCATAATTTGGTTTCTGTCTTCTAGACAACTCTTCGTATCAAATATGACAGATTTGGATATTGTGTTATACTTAAAATTGTAGATTTCTCTTTTATCTTTCCAAAGAGACTAAGATCATATCAATCCGACAAGTATAACTCAAGTAATGCCCAAAATACGAATTAGTGTTCTTGCAATCAGGTTGAGAATCGATTACCAACATATGGTAATCGATTACCGACCCTTTGGTAATTGATTACCACTGTGATAAAATGCCTATAACAACTATAAACGCCTAGTTTTGGAAAAAGAAAAATCACTACATATACATTCCTAACGACTCCAGAACCAATTGGACATCATTCCTACATATCATTTGCATATTCTTTCCTATCTTTCAAAAATCAAACATATTTGAGCTCATATTATGAAAATTCATATACCCATAGTGCTTCAAGTTGTATATCCACACTTTGAGAGTGTATATTCATTTTCAAATATTTCCTTTTGTATTCTTGAGTTGAGAATGTAGTGAAACTCATTGTATTAAAGAGGTCACCAAATACCTACATAAATTTGGAGAGAAGTAAAAGGTTGTCAAGTACCCATAAACTTGAAGGTTGTAAGGCATCAAAGAGTCCGAAGTCTTAGAAGGTTGTAGTGGTTTATCAAGCACCCGTGAATCTTGATGAATAGTAAAATAATTGATCGATCGATTTCAATCTGGAAGTAGATCACAAGTGGTAGTGATCGAACCAGGATATATGGAGTTTGCATTTTTCTAAACCTCCAATCTTTATTTCTACCACTTTAATGGCTTCTTTGATATCTTGTATGTGCTAGCATAGGCTTTATGATTGTCATATATTATATGTTATAGATTGTTTGAATGTACTGATTAACTTTTCATACGTTAAAGTGTGCTTGAAATTATAACTTAGAAACTAGAATAAGACTTTTACGAAAAATTTGTAATACTTAATTCACCTCCTCTTGAGTATGAAAGTCACAGTCCTAACACATCCAAAGAGACCCCTATCTACCTTAATATATTCTATTATAAATATTCAACCTTTTAATTTATTTACTGAATTTGATATTCAACTCTTTCAAATAGTTATGCAATTGTAAATATATCTACCATAATACTTTACTGTCACTTTTTTATACAAAAACAAATAAATTATCAAGCTGAATAAGTTATGACAAAATCACTATACTAGGTTAAAACTATCAAATATTGGTAAATTAAACATAATAATTTAGTCAAAAACCATAATTCTTATTTGTCCAAGGAGAAATTATTTATGGTTTGCAGCAATGTTATTAAAATTGGTCTGGTCATTGACCTGGTCGAGGTACTAGGTCACTAGTTCAACCAGTGGGGCACTGGTTCAACCGCATGACCCGGTAATTATATGTAATTTTATAATTTATAATAAAAATTATAAACATACTCAAATATCTAAAAAGATGACAAAAAATTCAAATATCTTAATATAAAAAATAATTAATCACATATTATTATACAATAAAGGATCAAACAAAAATATAATGATCGTGATACGAGGCTTTATGTTCAAAAAATGACATCTCTAATAATAAATCAAATCAAAATTTTTTGCATAGTGCATAATTGAGATAATATTAATATTGTAGATACATAACTTATGTAGGTCAATAAGAAGAAAAATATTCAAATATGTCCATTATGATTATTTTTTTTGAAAAAAAAAATTAAATTTTTTTTTTTGGGATCGAGCCGGTTAACCATCGGGTCACTGATTTTCATGAAAATCGGCCGAGTCGCATCAGTTCTGATGCATAGTCAGTCCGTTGTTTCAACCGGACCGATTTATCGGTTCTCGGGTCGACCCAACCGGGTCGGTCCGATTTTATTAACATTGGTTTGCAGTCTTTCAGAAATCATGTAATTTAAAAAATATCAAATTTATTATTAATAATAACATCTTGATATTTATTTTTTTGAAAAATTTAAATATTTAATAACATTTATAAATTGGGTGAGAGTGATATCTTGCTCAATAATTATTTGAATGCTACAGTTATTTATGAAATATTATGATTGTTTAAAATAATTTCGAATTATTATTAAATTATGTAAAATATTTGAATTGTTTCATGAAAATGAAAAAATATCATAAAATTATAAAGATACTTTTTTGGTAGAGGAAAAATCCACTTCGATAATTTATACGCCTCGAAAGAATTAATCTTCGGCTATCAGTTAAGGAATACTTTAAGAAAACTAAGAAAAAATAAAAATGAAATGGCCACGAGTCCAGCAAATTGGGCGTGGGAATTTGCAACTTGTTGAGAATCCTCAAATAACTCATTTGAATTGGTAATAAATTTAAGAATTGCATTCCAATTTTTTATTTTTTTTAAATGGCATCAGTATGGTCATTTGGTCAACTAATATTAGAAATATAAGAATTAAATATAATTAATAGAAAAAAAAATTAATCAAATTGCTCCGACATTGACACGTGTCAACACAGGAAACTTCCGCATTTCTCATGAGACTGCAAATGCAGCGATCACATTAAAACACGTTAAAGTTTACTCAAAAGTGATAATAATTTTTTACTTTTTTATTTGCTTGTGTGGTAAATAAGCCTCAAAAAATATTTCAAGCTATTTTACTCACATATATAGTGTATGTGAGAGAGTGAAAGTTTTTTTTTTTTTTTTTTTTTTTCTTCTTCCATTCAACCTCTCAATTGAGGAGGGTTGACTATCCTTAGGGATTGAGAGAATGTGTTTTCAATTACAAACAAAAGTTGGACAAATTTTCTTATGGGTTTTACTTCTCTCATATTATATGTCATTCTTTTGAGATAATGTGTTTTCAATTACAAACAAAAGTTGGACAAATTTTTTTATTAAGTGAGATGGCAAATGAAAGAATTAACGTCCATGATTCGCGCTCCTACATCAATACTTTACAAATTATGAAAGATTTAACTTAATAATTTCATATAAATTATTCTAATGACGTCTTAATGTATTATCTTATTTAGTTGCCAAACTGAGCTAACACAAAAGTCAAACATATATAATTCATGGTTTAAAGAAACAATCACTATCCACAACCAGATTCTGGACACTAACAACGAGTTTTTTTTTTTTGCAAAACTAATGACTTATATTTTATAAGGATATATTATATTTATAAATTTTTTGTTTAAAAATTTTATAAATTATATTAGGTACTCTTGGAAGTGGGACATTGACCATATTGTCCCCTTTTTAAATATAATATATATGAATGCTACATATTCAAATTTTTTTTCAAAAATACTACGGTATCATAGTCGCTGAGGTAGTCAGCTGTTATGGTTGGGACACGTGTTACTTCCTCAGCGGCTTGAAGGGTTTGATTGCACCAAAGTAGCTGATTATCTCAACAACTTTGGGTTAAACGAGTTATGTGTCCAGCCAATAGGGACGTGATATGTGTCCCGTCCATAGTAACTGACTACCTCAACAACTATGATACTATGACAGTTTGAAAAAAAAATTCTACTCCATGATATTCATTATATTCAAAAAGGTGATAATAGGGTCAATTCCTAACTCAGTGTGTTCCAAAAAATACATGATATAATTGTAAAAATTTGTAATAAAATATTTATAAATATAACTCTTTGATGTTTTCTAATCGTTAATCTCTTGCAAATAGATTAATAAAGTTAACAATTTTTATTTTATTTAATTTTTCATATTATCCATTGAAGTGGTTTATACGGTTGAAGTTGTTCGCATGTTGCAAAGTTAACAAATGGGTGGTGAGACGCACAGCTGGTTAAATGTACGGTCCAACTAATAAAGCCGACCTTTGAGCATGAAAAGGCTCTCATCAGAAACCCCAACAGGCACCGGGCCCCACCGTGTCTCAGTGGCATCATAAAAATAACACGTCCTGAGTCCTCCCTCCCTCACATATGTCTCTTGCTTTGTCAATTTGTCCGTGCATAGGGGTAATATTCTTTTTTTGCCCTTCCCCCATGTTCCAAATCTCAAACTCTTTCTCTTTATTTCTTCCTTAAAAGTGGTCGCTTGCTTCCTTAAAACACCTACTTTTTTTTCTTCTGACCCCCTCAGTTAGCATAAGCAACACAACAGAGTGCCATTTGGGGGCGCGCGCACACACACTCTGTTGTTCTAACTTTCTAATAATCAAAGTAATATCAAAGCCTCCCCCACCCACCTTCCCTATTTGATCATAGTGACTTCTTTTATTATGGCTGTTGACCTACACACTGGGGACTCTTATCTCTTCCTCCTCCCTGATAAGCAAGAACAACATACTTTGCCATCACATGACCTCAATCACAACAACAACAACATCAACGGCTCAGATTTAAAGCCAAAAGTGCTGATTCCCCACGAGTTTGGGTCGCATATAAATAACGAGGCTGATTCCACTGAGTCACAGGGGAAAGATAAGGAGGACGATCTCGTTGCCGAGCTGACTCGTCAGATGGCTCACTTCATGCTTCAAGAAGACCACAAATTCGATCTCTCATGCATTGGCTCTCAGAATTTGGAATCGGTATTAGTTTGTTTATTGTTTTTTTTTTTTTTCCATTTTTTATATATACCTTAGTTTTTTTAGCATCCAAGTGTTTTGCTCTGTCTTTCTTGAAGCAATGGGATTCAATTAGTTCGCTCCAATCAACTCTCTGGTCACCTTTGGGCACAAATCAAACTCAGGAATCATTGCCTTTGAACAACCATGACTCTTGTTGGGAAAACACCAACAACGTGGTGGGTATGTTTGAGAAGATGAAGCTTGACGAAAGAGGCGATTCTAAATACCAACCTGGTTATGGGATTCAGAGCTTGGAAACCTCCAATGTTGGAGTCTCTTCGTACCAATCTCTAATTCAGCAACAAATTCGAGCTGATCAAGTAAGATAACATTAACACCCTGTCCCTATTATTGTTGTTTTTGGCTGATTCCCATTCCAAAAAAAAACACATCTTTTAACTTGCTTTTTATTATGTTTCCTTGTTATAGTTGTCACGGCTCAGGAAAGAGCATATTCTGTCTCTGAAGCAAAAACTCACCGCATATAGGGAAAATCATGTCATGTTATCACAGCAATTTCAGAAGAAAGGTAAAGGGGTTGTTGATGTTGGGTCCGTTAACGGACGGAGGATTCGTCCACCGCGGCCTGCTCCTCCTCCGCCGCAGCAAGCTGGTACGGAGATGCTCCCGCTTTTCCTGGGTAAATCCGGTTCAAGAGGCACGCCTTGTGGGACCGGTGTTTTCTTGCCACGTGGCGGAACCAGTGCCCCATCCGAGTCACGTAAGAGACCAGGTAATTTAATTTAATTTAATTTAACCATGTCATTTGGTCCGATTTCAGTCGCTTTTAAGATTTAATTCAGACGGTGGTTCGTTTTTTGAGTCCTTTCCTGAAGTTGTTTGTTCACTGGTCGTTGGAGCAGTTGGTTCTTGATATGAAATATCAACCATAGTCCATACCAACATTTAATATTGAGATTAATGTATTTTATATTACAGGATATATTTTTATTGAATAAATTCAATCTATCCTCCAGCCGTAACTGAAGACTAATCTCCATTGTCGGACCCTTTCGAGCACTGTCGGATCCTTTCGGGGGGCCGGCTCTCCCAAAACCTTTTTTTTTCATTCCACCTGTGTCAAAGGAGTTTGGTAAAAATATGTACTAACTAAACACTTATATATATATATATATATATATATATATATATATATATATATATATATATATATATATATACATGAGGAGTGATATTCTTACTACCAAAATTTTCTACTACCAACTTACTAATCTAATCATTCTTGGATCAACATTTTCTATTTTTTCAAAAACTTTTTAGCCTTCTCTCTCTTTTATACATATAGGAAGTATATATATATATATATATATATATATATAAATATGTTTCTAGAAAAATAGTTAACTCACGTTATAGAAATAAAATTATAAGTGAGACCCACATATAAGAGGAGATAGAAAAAAGAATGGTAAGACCCAATCTTTTGTTGAGTGGGTAAGAAAGTTATTTATTTCATATAAATTGAGATAAACATAAGCCATATAAGAAATAAAATTATCTAATTTATCGAAACATTAATGTGTTTAATATATGGATTAGTTTTCAACTCTATTATGATTTGGTGTGACCGACCCTGTATGTGGCTATAGTGCTACTTTGCATTCCTTTTAGATATTCTTTTAATCAAATATTCTCTACAGTTTGGACCGAAATCTTCCCTAATATTCCATGTTATAGTATAGATGGTGCACATGATTGATACTTTCGGTTGATTTCTTTCGGCTAAAGTATAACATCAATTATAAAAGAGATTTTTTTTTTTGGGAAAAGAAAGAATAAACAGTAGTGATCAATTTTGCACAGATTCTTCTTCGTCAGCGAATCCCCGAACAAAATCTAATTGTTGTACATGTTTCATGGAAAGTAATGTTTTTTACTTGTGATGATTTGGTCAGGTAAAGGTTGCTCAACTGTTCTTATCCCCGCTAGAGTAGTACAGGCTTTGCAACTCCACTTTGACCAAATGGCTGCCACGTCTGGACCCAAAGCTGGTGGATTCCCTCCCCTACATGGTACCTAATTATAGTTAGTAGAAAGCTATGTTAATTATTTAAATCCAATTAATTATCATTTAGTGAGTGAGATGTCACGGTTATTGAGTAGGAAATTGGAATATATCCATCTAATTGAGTTGGTATGTTATTAATACCTATTACTATTTGCAGATGTTTTAGTGAGTGACAGAGATGGCATGTATTCACTACAGAAGCGCCAATCACGGAAAAAACAGGCAAATATCGAGAGTGAGATGATTCTGCCTCAAGAGTGGACCTATTAATTGAAGCCTGAACGTGCTTTTTGCAACTATTTGTCTTTTTCAGTTTTAACACAATCATAATAGTAATGGAGAATGAAAGAAAAGGTTGAAGAGGAATAAAGAAAATGAACACCCTAGTCCCTACTTCACAATGGTTCAATACATGGGGAATTCTTTTAGATGGACTGTATGACCAATAGATAGCAATAATATGGATTCAGAATATGTATCTTTTTTGTATTTTGCACCTCCCTTAGTTTGTTTTAAAGAAAACAATAAAATATATATTGTATAAAAGGGAACCAATCTCGATCTCTTCATATGATCGAGCAATTTAGATGCTTAATTAGCTAGGTGATGGGTGTTTGAGTGATTCTAGGCTAAGGGTGTCTTTTAAAATCCTTTGTAATAATAATTCAGCTCAAATTATGGCATGTTCGCTTTCTCTTGTTTCGTTTAGCTCCTCTTCACTTGCATATGTGTATGTTTCATGACTCTCTGGAACTAGAAGAATAATTAAGAACAAGGAAATTAAGGAGCTAATATTCTTTTGGTTTCTTATGAATGAATAGTAATAAGCGAAATTCATTTAAACAACCTCATCGAGTCATCAGCAATCATCGTTATAACGTTCTAGAAAATGTAAAACACGTCAGTCTTCAACCCAAGTTTCATGACGAATTAACTTCTCTTCAGGTTTGTCTTTCTTTGACTAAAACCACACATATGACAATAGAAAGGAAAGTTGTAAAAGATTATGGGAAAAATGTTTCTGCAGTTAATGCATATAAGTTATTTGTATTTATTCCCAAAATGACGTTATTTTGGTATTGAAATAAATTAAAATTATAAAAACAACATGATTTTCATCCCAAAATGACGTCGTATTAACTTACTACAGATAACTTATATGCAGTAACCGCAGAAAAAGCGAACCCAAAATTATTGGAGCATTATAATTTATATCAACAATTTAATTGCAAATTGCAAATTGCAAATAGACAATAGTTAGGATATCTGTCGTTGAACAACTACAAGTCTACAACTGAGGGAGTTGCTGTACGTTGACGTAGAAATACTGGAGTGCTTAAGGAGTTAATTTTCAATGCCCGTTCATAAATGGCCCAAAATAAGGTCCGTTTATTTAGTCAAACTCATAATTTGTCTACAATATATTGTTTCTTTTTCGGAGGCGATACAATCTTAATGCATCTGTTCTCAATAGTCAATTCTCATGTACTTTGTTGGAGAGATTCTTCGTTAGATATTGTATATTAAATTTTAAAGGATGGTCCCCGTGGAAGATACCTGTAAATTTTAATTTATTAAAAAAATCAACTAGATCGAAGAGTAATCTCAAATTTATACCGGAAACACTCTCCCAACACTATTTTATATATTCTCACTTTCTAAGTGCTCAAGCTTAAAATATTTTATTAAAAAAAAATTATTTATCACTTGAACTAATAATTATAAAGTGCTAGAAGTTCTTTATCACTTGAAATTAATAATTATTAGTTATTAGCGTGACTTTTGTGGGGCGTATCTAATTTATATTAAATTTCCTTATTTATTTAATATGGGACGTAAAAAAATGTGTAATTTTCTTTTCTACTATATGTATATAAACAAAGGGTTTGTTTTTTCTGCAGCTAATGCCAAATAAGTTATTTGCATTGAGCCCAAAACAAAGTCGTTTTGGAACGGAAATCATGATATTTTTATATTTTTAATTTATTTCAGGTTGTAATAGTCTTTATAATTATAATTTTTTAATATTTCAACACCAAAACGATATCGTTTTGGAAATAAATGCATAATTTATCTGCGATAACTGTGGAAATATTTTTACGGTAAACTAAACCATCTATTATAGTATTTATAGTCAAATCGTTTTAGTAGAAATAAAGTTCATGGATACCATTTGTTGAATTATATTATTATTATTCCTTTCTTGTTGAATTTAATATCGATCTATTTATGTTAAGGTTTTTACTATATCACCTTGTATAAATAAAATATTAAAAGCATTTGTATCTTTTAATGATGTACTAATATATTTAACTGATTTTGATGATTAAAAAAAAAGACTTACAATAATATTAAATTAAAATTAAATATTTTATTACTAGGGTAAAAAGTATATTTTAGACCAACATTACATTTGTACACCAAAAAAAAAAGTTAAGATTGAATTTAATTATATGTGCTATTGATGTTGATCAGAGGAGTCGAATATGGATTGGACTAAATCATACACACTTGAAAGATGAAGACTTTGGGATGTATGCACTGCTTTGTGGGCTTGAGCTGAACAGTGAGTATTTGAGGGTTGGTGAATACTTATGGCTCAATGGAGATGACCGTGGATACCTGCAAAGACACTCAAGTTAGTATCAATGTTAGGTTTATGTTATGTTTTATGAGAATTGAATACATATTTATAGCAAGCCTTATACCACCTTTAGTAGACGGCATGCCTTCTTATTAGTATTTAAGGGTTGGTGAATACTTTTGGCGCAATGGAGATGACTGGGGGTACCTGCAAAGACACTCAAGTTAGTATCAATATTAGGTTTATGTTATGTTTTATGGAATCAAAATAATCATATCTGGGTTTGTACCCTTCATATTTATAGGAAGCCTTATGCAACCTTTGGTAGATGACATGTTTTTTTATTGGTTGTTATGGGTTGTAGGCTTATCTGTCTCAGCTGGTGCCTTTAAGGCTATAAGTCTATATATTTGTTTGTCTTCTTAGAGTGGTGGCAAGTTAAAGCTGTCTTTCGTGCATTGGTCTGTATATGCGGGGGATCCCAGCCTGTTAGTGAATCTTTCCTTAGTCTTTATGTTACATAAGGTGATTATGTGCAATGCCTGCATTTCGCATTATGAGGCCATTGTGCTTTTTGACCTTTATTCGCAATGCCTGTATCTCGCGTTAAGAGGCTCGTGTACTATTTGAGTCTTTTATGGGCCTTAACTCTGGTGGGTCTATGTAATTATCCAGATCAGATGTAAATGAATTTTATACTGACAAGTGATAATACATCATTACTTTGTTATTCATCATCTCATTCTTTATTAGTTAAAGTCAAAATAATAAACAATAATGCTTTAAAATATTAGTAAGTGTTACTGTAAAACGTTTTTACATTTACATTATATGGCAATTAAATCGAATTTTTATACTGATCGATAACACTGGTTGACTAAATTAATTAGCTAAGGAGATTCATATAACTATACATTTCTTATGTAATTCAAATCTCTATCTCCTCATAAAGGTCACTATGCAGCACTCTACTTACGTTATTGAAATTTCAGATATATTAATAGACAATCATAGCCTATTATCATAGCTCACAATGTTAGAATAACTTATTATTTACTATCATTTTTATCTGTTAAACTAAAAAAATTAATGTCTAACTCTTGAGCTTCTTTGGCATTACAATAATAACTAAGTTGTTTTGAAATTAATATGAATACATGTAATGTCCGTACAAAACTGATGCATAAATATTTTCCACTCTTCTACTTGCCAATTACTTAGAGGTGTTAAAATTAATCCGTGACACAACACAAAAATTAGTGTTTGGGTTGATTTATAAAAAAATCCATGTGTCAAATTCGTATCGACCAGTATTTTTTTTAAATATATATTTTATTATTATTTTCAGATTTCAACTTATTTTTTGTCAATTAACATTTTGACCCTTAATTTACGTGTTATTCGTGTCGTGTTGTATCGATCCAAATTTTTTTTATGTTTTGTTCGTATTAAAGATTTTGACATAAACAAGCATTCATATCGTGTCAAATTCGTATCGTGTTGACTCATTTTAACACCCCTATAATTAATAAAGGAAAAATTAATCAATTGCGTGGTACAATTCTTTTCACTTACCTAGCTTTGATTGTAGTCTTGTAGAAAAACTTTACCAACTACCGTACAATTTACCAGTAATGTTTTAGGTTAACGATAGTTATGTACGTTTATCTCCTGTAATCTTAATAGCTAAATAGTGGTATAGGTTAAATGAAGCCTACCACAACCCCTAACTGCAGCAGCATAAAAAAGAGCACAAAAGGTCAAAAGGCCATTACTTACGGTAAAATGAACAAAAGATCGTTTAGAATTTCAATATTTCATTACAAAACAGCTAATAGTTCGTTTGTGATTAAATATATAATATAAATCATTAAAAAAGGCTCTTGTGTCCCAACACCTTAAGATGCCTTAAGGTTCTTGGTTGAAGTTGTTTTTTTTTTTTTTTGGAAATATTCCAATCCGTTCATCGCTTCGCGATTAGTCCGATTCGGGACGGGTTCAAGATTAAGGCTTTAAACCCCTCCCAAATGTTGAAGTAATTCTTTAACACGATATCAGAGCTTAAGTGACCACAAGGTCACAGGTTCGATCCTCACCGCCCCACTTTCTAGTGGAATTAAAATAAAAGCACAAAATTAAAGGTAAAATCAAGAATTGAGTCTGTGCAATATCCACACTTCAAGCACTCTTGCGTGAGGGGATGTGTTAGAGAATAATATAAAAAGACGACCCTTACCCAACACCTTAAGGTTTTGGGTCAAATTGGTTTATAAAAATTAAATTAGTTATGCCATCTGATTTATTTCTTGCCGGCCGTCTCTCCGCACGCCGCATGTATATTCCTCGCACGCCGTTGCTTCTTTCTCTCAGCCTGCTGCATGCATATGGTCATCGTTTAAAATACTTAAGTTTAATTTCAAATTAAGACAATTTTATATTGTATAATGCATCTTAATAAAAAAAATTAGGACCAGTAAAAAAGGTAACACTTGGTTATGTTCGGTTTCTCAAAGAACATTCATCATTATATTTTAACTAGCGAGTAATTTGTACATAACGTCAAATTTTTCAATAATGTTTTAATGTGTGTTAGAGGAGGGGGAACCATCACTAAGAAGAACTAGTAGAGAAATAATCCCTTCTTCAAAGCTTAGGGACTATTACTGTTAGGAAGATATTGTAACGAATAGATGGCAGGGGAATATGACATATGTAGGGACACGTGGCATGAAATAGTAGTCAAATGTACATGGGTTTGAATAAAAACAGAAATGTAACCTCAGTTGTCGATTATTGAATAAAAATTATCATTGTTCCTTTGATAATTCTCTAGATGTTTCTCTCTGACTTCAGAAGAGACCTAACAATGTGTTAAAGTAGTAGTAGTGGTGTTTATAAATATGGATTAATTAGTGTTTTAATGGGCATTTTGTATAAGTATAAATAGGTTAAGTTATGCTTTGACCTAAACAAGTTGGATTTATGTAAAATATTTTGAGTTTAACTTGACCTATTAATTTAATATTTGCAAAATTATATAGGTTTTGCTTCACACACACACACACACACACATATATATATATATATATATATATATATATATATATATATATATATATATATATATATATATATGATAACGCATAAATATTTGATAATAATAATGCAATATTAAGAGAGAATAAAAAATAATTTAAAATATTAAGTTTTCAAATTATAATTTGCAAAAATATTTGATATTTAATTAATTAGAAAATTAAAAGGATATAATAATAATGTATGAAAATTCTTTCGAAAATTCCAAATAAGAAGAATTGGTACATATATACTAAAAATTTAGTAAAAGGAATTGATAAACAAATTATAATTTTTGACACATAACTTTTAAAGCATGTTAGTATTATGAAACAATCTTTTTATTTAGAAAATGTTTATTTTATTTTACCATTTCTTATGTTTATGTTTTAATTTTTGAATGAATAATTTCATATATATCAAACATTATTGCAAAATTTTAAGGATGAGGAAGAATTTGACTTTGCTATGAACTCATACTTTGATATTTAATTATTAAATTGCATATTAAAATATTTTAAAATGTTTCATATATATATATATATATATATATATATATATATATATATATATGGGATTTGATTTTCTCATGTCGCATGAGAATTCAATTCTCATATTGTGACTAAACTAGTGGTGGGCCCCATATTTATTAAAAAGAGAAAAAGAAAAAGAAAATCGAAGGGTCACAACATGAGAATTGAATTCTCATGCAACAATAGAAAATGTTTTCCCTATATATATATATATATATATATATATATATATATATATATATATGAATTATATAAAAAATGAAATGCATGTAAAAAAATAGTTAAAAATTATTTTAATTAAGAAAGAGTAATTATAACTATTTTTAATAAGAAAATTAACATGTTAGACATAATTTTTATTATTTATAAATTACTCAAAATAAATCATGAATTGTTTATATCTTAAAAATTAGATTATAAATTTTTACCAAAAAACAATCTTACAAAATTTTTATGCATGTGTAATTTTATATTTATGAACTAGGGAAGGTTATACTTACTACCTTCTTAACTTTATTACTCTTACTACCTAATTGGATACCATTGAATCAATTTGAAATCAATGGAAGTTAATTTTTTTTTTCATTTTTTAACCGTTGATTTCAAATTGATCCAACGATAACCAATAATAAGAGTAATAAGATTAATATGGTAGTAAGTATAACATTCCCCTTATAAAATAATATAATTTTTTTTTTAATTTTATATTCATTGAGAATAGTTAAATTCTTGCCCATCATTAAAACTTATACTTGTATTATTTCTTAAATAAATTTGTGATATTTTTAAGTTTTATTATAAATAGAGGCACAAATCGAAAAATTGGTCATGATTTTTAGTTGGGCAATATTTTCCAAGAAAGTATTTTCAAAACTATATAATTTGTGTATTTAATACATTTAGAAGCAAACTATCATTTAGGAATATTCAGGGATTTTTAATCTAACCAAGTTCGGTTAATTTTAAAGTTGGGGTAGAGGTTCAGAACTACTAGCTAGTTAAAAAACTATTAATTACTTTCTCTCTTCTTCTTTTTTGGGATTGGGGGATTTATTGTGCTTTTCAATCAAAATGTATGTTCTTTTTCTCGAAGGGATGTGTATCAATTGTTTATATTTATCAAAATGATAATGTACACGGCCGAAAAATTTAACAAAAATCATCATGAACTTATCAATATTTAATCATGATTGCTAAATAAATTAAACTGAGAAAAAGTCTTTCATTCTAGTCGTCAAGCAATATCCAATTGTTTTGATAAAAAATTTAAAAAGGAAAGAAAAACATGAATATACAATATTGGTGCCTATAGCACAAAGAAAATTAGCTAAACTGAAGAAATATTATTTAATAAAAGAGAAGTTCCGGTTCCCAATTATAATTTTATAAATAACAAAATATTTAACTTTCCGGTTTACAAACCTCTTTTATAGACTAATTATAAATCGCTTCAAAATTTAAAACTTTAAAAATAATCATAATAACAATATCTTCTAAAATAAAAAATAGTTATAATTAAATCATTTAAAATATGTCTCAAATCTTAAATCACGAGAATTTGTTGTTTTTCTTCTTAAGCCAAACAAATTTCAATTGTATCTGCTTTTTCATTTCTGGATTTGGTCATAATATGTAAGAATTCAAATTGTTAATTCTATAGAAGTCATGATTAATGGACCATAATTCTGTTTGACAATAAACTTCCTGAATCAATTCGTTAATTGGTTAAGTCATGTGGAGTGAAATTGATGATAATTGTATCAAATATTTCCCTAGTCATAATTTTGAGAATATAAAGATTGTTGTTAGTAACTTCTGATCAAATCCGACTTTATGAATAAAATTCGCTAGTACAGTTATAATTTAAATTGGGAAAGGTTATATAATTTTAGTCTTATTACTTTTACCACATGATTGGTTATCGGTGGATTAATTTGAAATCAACGCAATTAATCTTCCCAATTTTAACCATTTATTTCAAATTAATCTAACAGTAATCAAGTATAATTAGCCTAAAATAATAATAATTATTATTATAACTGCCCCATTAAAAAATGTAAAACTTGGGTTCTTGCCTACCACAAATACAATACTTTTTTTCTTTTTTGGAGATAAATACAATACTTTTCCAAACATGAATTAGTCGGGAAAAAAAAATTGTGAAGAGACAAGAACTCAAGAATCAAGCGCAAAAGATTAAACTTTTTAATAAGTAAAAAATTACTTATAAATGTTAAAAATTCATAGGACCACTTTTATTTTGTTCCAAAAGTTATCAAGATAATAATACTGCATTTTTTTATGACTAATTTCTATATATGTTAATGGTTGTGACTAATTTCTCAACCATGTAGAACCAGTGTAGTAGTTAAGGAGTCATCTCAGCTTTTATATAAAAAAAAGAGAGTCATCTCAGTAATTATATATACTTTTGGTTAAAAATGGGACCCCTTAAAGAACAGAATCAATTAAAAAAAATTCTAATATATTGAAAGAGTCAACATGAACATAGTGAAGGATTTTTAACTCCTTTGCAAGATTTACAAGTTTTACTTCGCATTTTATCCGTTGATTTTTATCATCTAATAATCATAATTTATTGAGTTATATCAATTAATTAATTATTAAATAATTTCAAATAAATAACAATCATTAAATGGACGGAAGTAAACGGTTCATGTTTATCTAAGAGAGAAATATTTAGGGTACTACTGTGGCATCATTCACTCAGAGCAACGAGCCAATAAAAAATCGAGAAATAATTGTGATGTTTGTACGAAGAGAGAAAAGAATTAAATGGTTGTACTGGTGCATGAAAATCGTGAAATAAATACTGACAGGGATTCGATCGTGTATAGAAAAGACTTCGTTGAGAGAGACTGTACTCACGATCATGTGATTTCTCCGCCTTGAGGGGATTAGTCGTTAACTTCCTGCTGAGGAATACCCTTAGAAAAATTGAAAAATCAAAATCAAAATTATCCGAGTGTCATGATAAATGTACCTACTATATATGAGAGAGATTGCCAATTACAACCTTTTATTACACGTCCTTTCGCAGGCCAATCGACTGCCCGTTCACGTTAAGCTAATTTGATTGCGCCTCCATAGTCATTAATGGAAAAATTAAGATACGTTTAACATAGTATCATCGTTGATGTAGATGTATTTTTTTGTTAAGAGTTAAATCAGTGTAACATAATTTTCAAAAACTACTGAGAGTGAGGAGCAATCAACATTGAATTCAAAGTTAACTTTACAAAAACAACAAATTTTAGAAACTAACAGTCTCACAACTCATTCTAATATTTTATTGGGCGTTGTATCGTGTTATTTATTTAACTTTTTTTTATTATTTTTTTTATTTGTCTTTAATTGTTTGTTAGGGTTGTCGAGATTACTCGGATACATTGGAGAAGCAATTTAGTTGAGTATGATGGTAATATACCACTAAAATCATCCCATCAATCTCAGGGTAAATGCAGAGGGATGACCCGAGAATTGTTGGTCTAATAACCTACTCAAAAAATAATTTATTCAAAAATTGAGAGTTGCAACTCATGACGAAAATCATAGTTAGGATGAAGAGTTAGTGGAGTTCATTGGAGTTGTGAATATGGAATGATATTTAAAAAAAAAAAATTAAAATGTATTGGGATGCGACTCAAATATAGGTAAGTTAATCTAATATGTTTAGCTTAACAAAAAAAAAAATCTAATATGTTTTAGAATTATAAGTAAGGGTTTGATTTTTCTGCGTTTGTGGCTGGCAGGATTATGATTTTTTTTTTTTTTAAAAAAAAAGGATCCGTCGATGTCTTCTAGAAAAAATATGTGGGAAATAAAAATTTTCTGCCTCAAAGAGAAAAATACTTTTGCCTATAAGTAATGGGCATGTTAATTTCATTGGACCTCACAGAATTACAATGTTAACAAACGTTTCCTAATTAGTAGTTAAAAAAAATTAACTATACATAATTTTATTGTTATAATTAAGAATCAAAATCAAATTACGGTATATAAATCAAGTAGCTTACTCAGGGAAATAATTTTTATACTCCAAGACCATCCAATGATTTGGTGCTCCCTCTCACAACACTAATTTTTTCTTTCTCTTTTTACCCGTGCTATTTTTCTTCTTTTCCAATTTTACCCTCTCATTTATACTAAGGGAGCACCTAAAAAATGATGGTCCCGGACCACAATAAATTCTCTCCTTACTCTGACCCATAAGCCCACGTTGAGAGGGGCTAAGGTTGGCTATGAACCCTCCCTAAATTTTGAATTATTATTATTATTATTATATAATGGTATTTTGATAATATTGATAGGTTATTAAGGCTAAAAGTTAGTTCCTCTTTCAAATTAAAAAAAAAAAAAACTTAAAGAGAATTTTATTTCTCATCCAACTACCCGTTGTTTATCTCATTCTATGTTTTCTATTTCTTTTATTTGTTTTCCTTTGAATCAGAGTGTGGTAAAATTGTTGTTTTCTTTGCTTAAAAACTGGTTTCTCTTGGTTCTTACATCATAAATCAACAAACATTGGTGGGAGATCCGTAGACAATTTAAGTTGTGTTTTCTAATCTTAACTTGCACTATATGAAATTAAAGGAAAGTAATTTTCATTTAAAAAATGATACAAAATATAAATCTTGATATTTTAATTTTTTGACACTGTCATTGACTGAATTTATAGCTACTTGTTAAAAAAAAATTATAGCTTCTTAATAGTTAATATGATGTAGTAACACAATGCTTAGTAATTTCAATTTATAACTACTTAGTACTCATAACTTCAATGTTTATTAATACAGATATTTCTCACTCATATTGTTAGTTCCCTTAATTTCATAATTACTTTTTGAAAAGAATAGTGAAAAATTTAATTTTTAGCTCACAAGGAAATTTTCCTATTATGTTTATAGTATTTTACATATATTAAAATAGAAATTATTTTAAACTTTAGCTCAAATTTAATTGCAGAAGAGTTTAATAATATAAAAAAAATGTAAAAACAAGAGTAAGTGAATTGACCTTGATTTCTATAATAATTTTTTATAAGCTTTTTATATTTAATTTATAATTTATTTCAAGTACTTTTATTTATAATATAATTTTTTTTATTTTCACCCTCTATCATAAAAATTCCTGGATCGGCCACGACCCAATAAAAACACCTCTTTACTAATCATGTTATTATTGGATCAAATGATATTAAATGAGAGTTATTGATTTAATTTTAATAAAAAAAAGCGATAAATATAACCTATTCTAAAGAAAAAATGCATGTATCGAATGAATTTGGCACAAAAGTAAATAGACAAACAGATTTATTTTGTTTCAAATGACAACTCACTCGCTACATATGCGTCTAGATTTTAAACCAGATGCGCAACAATTTCGTATCTGCAGAAAGATATCACAAATAACAAAATAATTTGTAATTATTTTAATTAATCTACAAAGAAAACGAAAACAGTAAAAGCAATCTAACAAGTCATCGGAGGAAGATCAAACCCCTCATCTTTGAGCGGTTTTTTGAAAGCCCTGCTAAAAAAGAAGAACCCCAGAGCGTGACCGAACACAACAACCAAGAAAACTCCCCCATTGAAAGACATGAGCGCTAGCATGACCAAGTTAGAAAGCCCAACCCTGAGGAGATGCATCAATGTCTGAACCAGACCGGCCACGACATGGTTCGAACCGGGTTTAATGAACCGGGTGTGAGAAAGTACCTCGACGAGAACAGACATCAAGAATACAAAAACCAAAGACAACACGTACATGCCAGTGTTGTCCCCAGGCCAATTGTTAAACAGAACCTCTGCGTCTTTCCCCCAATAGAAGGTCATGTGCATCATCATCTTATGGTGCATCATCATCATGGTGCCATTAGTGGATGATGGTGGTGGTGCCATCCCTCCCATGCCGCCGTGCATGTGTCCATCATCCATGTGTGTTTCTGGGGATTCTGAAATGGTGCTGTACTATGTTAGACGATAATAGATATATATAACCCTGTTTTGTGAGTAATGAAATGAGGATGGTAAAGTAGTAATAGTAGTATTAGTGTACTACACAATATTAGTATTTTAGGAAATGTTTGTTGTATTGTACTACAGTACTACACTAGTGCAATTAAAACTTGATTTTCAATTGGGTGATATTTCCGTGAATCAAAAGCTGTCACAAAACCAACCGTGTACGTTCGAATCCGACTTATCACGCCAAATGAGGGGCGATTTTGGCGCTATACAAATCTACAGTTATGATATTGTGTCATTTTTGTAGGAGGTGACAAAATATTTATTTATATATGCGGTTATGATTCTTTTCCTTGACAGAAAGTATATAGGGTTTTCATTTTTTCCTTTAACATGACACAATAAAGTTTTTTACGTACATAATATTTTATGTGATTCACATTTTTTAAAACAAAAATAATAAATAAAAATTAAGGTACGCAAAACGAATCTCTATACCATTACACAATTACTTTTCCTATAACATAACTTTTATAAACCCACAAAAAGTATTATACTAATTTGCAATTTTATTAAAGTGGTTACTATATATGTTTATATTCCAAATTATATATATATAAAGTCTTCATTTTATTGCCATTTGCATTTCTGTTCTATTTTTTGGGTGATTTCCTCCGATCCCAATATTACGTTCCGTGATGGCTTTCGTACTTGTACTATCACTGGGAATATATATATATATATATATATATATATATATATATATAATATATATATATAATAACCATACAAAGGTAGGAATAAATATAAAATATTAAATATGAGAAATCATAATCATACAAAGTTTGAAATAAATATAATATTTTTATTTTCTACAATTAATTTTAAATGCGAACTTCCTTTATCCCACCCAAAACGACGTAGTTTTTAGGTGACTGCACCAACGCTTACATGCAGTCACATTACAAATCATTTTGCCTATATATATATATATATATATATATATATATATATATATATTCTGCCTGAGGCAGATGTGTTCAATCTAGGTTGGATGATTGATCTCGGATTCAAGTGTTTCTCTCTGGATATCTATGAGTTAGGTATCTAGGAGAATCATGGATCACTGACACTGACCAGGGCTTTCGCCATCAGAAGGTGTGTGCGTGTGATGCTTAATGAGTAGGGTTAGATTCTGTGTACCTTGTTGCTCCACCTACCTTTATATATATATATATGGACCTATATATATAATATATATATATATATATATATATATATATATATATATAAAGATCAACGACTCTGATTTGTAAGCATGTGACACCATTGATCTTTTTTGATCTAACGGTTATCAGATGAGGTGTCAAATTTCAAATTTGACTCTGGTGTCAAAGGATACTGTCTCATATATATATATATAGGGGTAAACATTTCTACAGCAACTTTAGATAAGAGAAAAGAGCAACTTTCACGTTATAACTATATTCTCCGAGAGAACATAGTTAAAAACGGTAGCTGTAGATAAGTTTATCTAAAGTTACTGTAGAAATACTTTTGCCATATATATATATAAAGTTGCTGTAGAAATATATATATATATATATATATATATATATATATATATATATGGGTTTATGTAGTGACTGCACCTAAGGATTGGTGCAGTCATATAAAACTATGTCGTTTTATAATGTGAAAGCATTAAATAGGGAATAATAACCATTCAAAGGTAGAATTAAATATAAAATATTAAATATGGGGAATCATAACCATACAAAGTTGGAAATAAATATAATATTTTTATTTTCTATAATTAATTTTAAACGCAAAATTCTTTTTTTCCACCCAAAACGACGTAGTTTTTATGTGACTGCACCAATGCTTATATACATTCACATTACAAATCATTTTGCCTCTATATATATATATATATAGTACTTATACTATATTCGTACTAGCCTGACATGTCACATAAAAGGTTTAAACAGTCCATTACTTGCTCCATTGTTACCTCAGTGTGAACAATGT
Source organism: Gastrolobium villosum (assembly GCA_032173675.1). Classification (NCBI taxonomy): domain Eukaryota; kingdom Viridiplantae; phylum Streptophyta; class Magnoliopsida; order Fabales; family Fabaceae; genus Gastrolobium; species Gastrolobium villosum. The sequence goes on from JAVKPL010007373.1 coordinate 218,283, forward strand.
AAAGAACCTCTGATTCCATGTAAAAAATCTTGTGATACACCACTTCAAAAACTAGCTCAAAGGGTGAGAGTGCCCAAAGTCTTATAAACTCCACATTAGTTACTTAGACACACAATGTGAGACTTCTACACTATTCTAACACTAACACTAACACTCTTAACAAACAACATTAAGTCATTTGCAAAAGGAAGATGTGAAACAAAAGGACTATGTTTTCCTGCCCTTATCGGGTGCCAAGTACCAGCATTTACACGATCTGCAATAAGGTGAAATAATTTCTCCATACACAAAACAAAAATATATATATGGGGATATTGGGTCTTCCTGTCCGGGGTGTAATACAAGAAGATTTAGCTTCATTTATCAGAATACGAAAATTTGTGGAAGTAACCGAAGCCGTTATCACATTGACCATCCATGGAGGAAGGTTGATCTCTTGTAAAGTTTGGTGAATGAAACCCTAATGTAACCTGATATGAGCCTTTTCTAAATCAATTTTAATTGCCATGTATCCTTTATTGCCTTTCATACATCTCGTGGTATAGGTCAATTTTTGCACAATAATGATGTTATCTTGTATGTGGCGCTTTGGGACAAAACTCACTTGAAAATAGAGAAATTAATTTTTCCACAATTGGTTTGGGATCATTAGTAAGGGGAGGGATCCGTTTACAAATTTTTTTGAATTTTTTTTTATAAATTACACTATGTTCTCCCGAAATAACTAGCTTGTAAGAGCTCGTAAACAAAAAGGTTTATAAATATAATCTGCTCCTCCCATTATTAAATAAGGATGATAAGTATTGTATTGGGATCACTATTGAAACGAGGCAAAACCCTGGCCAGCCCTTCTTCAAAAATCAATCTCCATTCAGTATTGCAACATGCCCTATCAAACCTCTTATAAACACGATCCATGTGTTGATGTTTTGGCCCACGCCAAGTGAAATGAGCACCCACTGTTTCGATATAAAAAAGATTGTAATTATTCAAAAAAAGTAGAGAACTGTGCACAACGATTGAGGTCAGCAGGGGCTCCCCCTCGTTTTTCTACTTGGCTGGCTATATCATTAAGATCACTAACAATTATCCATGGTCCATTAATCTTAGCTGCAATATTCTGAATTTTTGCCCACATTTCTTTTCTCTCCTCCAATCTTGGGCTAGCATAAATAAAAGTAAACAAAAAGGGTGGACCTCAGGAAAATATAATTGGGTATGGATGAACTGAGGGTCTTTTTGAATGGATTGTAACATTGCATTTAAGCTGATTCCATACTAGCCATAAACCACCAGAAAATCCGCAAGCATCTTCAATACTGAAGTTCAAAAAACCTAATTTTTTAGCAACATTAACTGCCTTTTGCCCACTAATACGAGGTTCAAGGACAGCTGCTATATCTATATGATAACATCGTGCATAGGTTGTGAGGGTACCATGCACGGAAAATATAATTGGGTATGGCATAGTATAGATATTAATAAGGGAATAAATTGCATTTAAGCTGATTCCATACTGCTAAACCACCAGAAAATCCGCAAGCAACTTCAATCTGAATGAATAAAAATGTTACATTCAATTAAACATTTTTTCTTTGCCCACATTTTTCTCTCTATATCTATATGATAACATCGTGCATAGGTTGTGAGGGTACCATGCACGGAATTGTTTCTTTCCAGCATAGTATAGACATTAATAAGGGAGTAGTGGTGCAAGTATCCAGGTTACATGCAAACCCAATATTGTCCCTAGAAATTGTATTATCATGCATTGACATATCAACATCCATTAAAGTCAAATGGTATTGGTTCTTGATGGGATGGCTCTCGCATTGGTGAGTTCTTATCCCAGTCTTGAGGGTTAATTGGGGAATTGGTCAAGCCTTGTTTAATGTTTAGATGTAGATGCACTTGCAGCATGTGACAAATTATTAGTTATCATAGTGGCTTGTAGTTCATCTCCACTTAAGGAAAATCCATGTTCAGTTTCTACAAGAATTTTTAAAATATAAATTTAACTTTATCCTGTCAGCACATTATCTTTTCTTATCCTACAATCAGTGGCGGAGGCACGTTAATTTTTAAAATTTAGTCACGGTTTACATGTTGGTAAATAATTGTGACTATGTTAAAAAGATAAGATTTAATTGTTGGCCCTAGCTAAATTTTTTTGGCTCTACCTAATTATTGTTGCTGGCTCTGCCACCGCCTACAATCATGCTATTTTTTTTCCTGTTAGCTACAACGACCTATTATTTTATTTTTTTGGTAATCTAAGGGGGAACGACCTATTACTTTACAATCAAATACCTTCCTTTTTTTTTTTGCATTCCTACGTTTTTCTTCTTCAAGGTACCATTTTCTTTCATCTCTCCTCATCCTACAATTGCTATTTTTTCTTCTTCTTTTTTCTTCGAAAAAGGTACAATCCTATGCTTGGTGTTTGGTCCTTGTTTTTTCTTCTTCCTTTTTTTTTTTCATGCCACAATCATAGAAACAAGAAAATAAACACAGAACCAAAGCCACAACAAACAAGAAAGTGAATACAACATTGTATTTGTATGCATGTCCATGCATGTAGATTTTGTATATAAAAAGTGAATATATTAATGCTATTCCATTAATATTATTTCGTATATAAAAAGTGCTTTCCCATTAATGTCCTTTTTTGTTATTTTGTATATAAAAAGTGTTTTTTTATTTTAACATCCAAAAAAAAAATTATGTAAAAGCAATTTTCAGATTATATATCCAAAAGTAAAATAACTTTACCTTTTAAAAAATTATTTTGAAAAAAGAAATACATAAAAAATCTTTTTTTTTCAAGAATCTATCCAAACGAGCTCTTAATCTCTCCAAAAACATTTTAAGTATCCAAACATCGGTTTCAAATATAAATAGTGACTAAAATAAAAGAGTTAATGAGTGTTTTTTTATTTAAAAAAAAATTATTAAAAAAAACTAAGTTAAAAATGTTTGCCAAATATAATTATCGTGTCAAAAACCAAAATGGAATCAGACCTGGAATTAAAACAAGTCACCAGAGCTTAGCTAGTAGTGGGGGTTTAGGTAGTTGTGTTAGAGGATATGTGTTCAATTCCTGATGTATCCAAAAAAAAAAAGAAAAAAAAGTTAAAATTAAACCATCGAATGTTACTTAGCTGTAGTAAAAGCTCACTCAGCTAGTTTATAAAAAAATAAAAATAAAAATAAAAAAAAAAACTCATTAATTTATTTTTATTTTTTTGGTGAAAAGCTCGTTAATTTATTAGAGTATGTTACATTTGGAAAAATATTTCAGTGATCATGACCACCAACAATATTGGGTGATCCCTTTATAAAATTTGGGATATAAATAAAAATATAAATGAAAGAAAGAAATATAATGTAATTTATTAGAGTATGTTACATTTGGAAAAATATTTCAGTGATCATGACCATCAACAATATTGGGTGATCCCTTTATAAAATTTGGGATATAAATAAAAATATAAATGAAAGAAAGAAATATAATGGAAGAAATTTTTTCAAATTTTCACAAAGAGACGATTGGAAATTTTCTCCTACATTTGATTCTAGAGAGTCTGTATGTTCATTTTTTTTGCACATCCACAGCACATGATTCTAGACATGCCCGTGCGCATAAACGCCTGTGAACTTACAATATTTCGATGTTGGAGTTAGTTATCTTTGATCAGAGATCTCAAGTCCAAATTAAAAAAATAAAAATAAAATCTCGGGAGAACTGCCCCTTATAATAAATTCAATAACGTTTAAATTTAACTAGTTAGATAATTGATGAACTAGTGAATATATATACACGAATAGGAATTTTGAAATTTGAAACGGTCTCAAACTTTAAAATTTGATATCAAATCCTAACCATTGATTTCCATCAATCAGCGTTATAATTTATTGTGAATAATTGATTAATGAATAAGTTTGATTCCCAATAAATGATAACCGTTGATTGACATAAATCAACGGTTAGGATTTAGTGTCAGATTTTAAAATTTCAAACATTGAAAAAAAAATATGTAAAGGTATTTAAAACATTGTCTCTTTGTTTTAACTTTTTAGTTTTAGTTAAATCCAATTTTATGAAACTAATAATAATAATAATAATAATTGAGAAGACTATTAACTAAGCCACTATAAGTGAATTAGCGATGACAAGTTTTAAATAATCTGCAAGTAATCGTAAGTTTAAATCTAAGTGTCAATATTGTACTAAAAAAATAACTATAAGCTGATATAGAAGAAAAACGACAAATAAAAGCTTAATTACATTAAAAATCTAACATAATGAATAAAGGGAAAGTAAAGAAAGTAGTGTATTTTCTCTCTATTTATTCACTTATGGGTAGGGGTATAAATGAGCTGAAAAACTTGTCAAAGGTCCAAGGTTTTGTTTGTTTTAAACATTAAAAAAAAAAAACTTGTTTAGCAAACAAGCCCAAGCCTAATTTAATGAGATTTAACTTAAAAGCCCGTAAGCTGATCCAATATATTATTAAAATAAATGATATATTTTTATATCACTAAATCATTAATTCTATTTTTTTATATCAAATTGTTCATACGAAAGATGCTGATGGACTTTGGATTCTGGAGTAGCATAAAATCTAGTAATAGTGCTAATAGGTAGCTTTCTTCTTCTTTGGTCAGGTGTTCTCAGTGGATCTTTTGACATATGTATTTTCCACTTTTAATGTTGGGTTCTCCAATTGCTTTTGAGATTTTTCTCATATTGTTCATTATTGGGTTTAACCACTGTTACTTTGTCAATCCCCAATTGCTTTTGAGATTTTTTCTTTGATAATCTGTTGCCTAGTTCTTTTCTTTGTAATATAATTTTATTATAGATACTTTATAATGCATCAAATTGGATTGAAAAAATATAATTTTTTTTTATATATGGAGATAACTACTGCTTTATAGGATATCAAGTTACATCAAATTATTGATTGAAAAAATTAAAATAAATTTTATTTTTTTATTAATATCATTGCATTTCTTTGTTAGTTTTTTTATTGACTCTTATAATTTTAAATTTTTATTAAAATTCATATAGTTTTTAAAAAATTTATAAATCCATACAATTATTTCAAGTCTTATAAATTATATTAAAATCATTTAAAATTCAATCTTATAAAATCTTGATTGCAAAAAAACCTTCTAAAAAAGTTTTAGTTATTACAATTCTAGATAATCTTTTAAAATCTATACAAAACAAATTATCTCAAAGTAATCTTTTAAAATCCTAATCCAATACCTTCTGATATAAACTTTACATGCACAGAGCTCGTGAGTGGTGATTTATAGCACAAGGTTACTTTATTTTACAATGAACAAAGAAATTGAAGATAAAAAAGAAGAGTTGAGTAACTGAAATCACTAATTAACGTGTTTCATGGCAGATTCTAGGTCGTGTGACTTGGTGTCAGAACTTGATCCACTGCGATTCAAAGATCTACCCATTTTTAATTCAACAAATCCAGATGTTTTTCTGCAGCAAACGGCTAAAACAATTGCTGTAACACCTTTATGTGTTATTAGCTCCGACAGCTATACAAAGTCAGTCTCTTCCCCATAGGGCCCTTACACTTGATTGCTAAAGATTCCTTGATCAGTAATAGCTTTATGCGAGAAAATTATAGCTGCATAGCTTGGCTCAACGACCAAGCAAGAAAATCTGTGCTGTATGTAAGTTTGGGAAGCATTGCTAGCTGGGACGAGACAGAGTTAACTGAAGTAGCTTGGGGCTTAGCCAATAGCAGGCAGAATTTCCTTTGGGTTATTCGACCAGGTACCATTAATGATGTTTCTGAGTGGCTAGAATCATTGGCTGAAGATGTCAAAGTAGCAGTAGCAAAAAGGGGTTGCATTGTGGAATGGGCACCCCAAGATGAGGTTTTGGCACACAAGTCTGTGGGAGGGTTTTGGAGCCACTGTGGTTGGAATTCTACCTTGGAGAGTTTGCGCGAAGGAGTACCAATTCTTTGCCAACCTTATTTTGGAGATCAGAGGGTAAATGCCAGATTGTTGAGTCATGTATGGAGGGTAGGTCTAGAATGGTCCAATATCATAGAAAGGGATGAGATAGAAGGGGCAGTGAGAAGACTGATGGTGAATCCAGAAGGGAAGGAAATGGGGCAGAGAGCAGAAGAATTGAAGGATGAGATTAGGCTAGCTGTGAGAGGTGCTTCTACGTATGATGCCTGTAGGAACTATTGGATTTATGCGGAAGCGATTTAGGACCTATGATGCCTTCACAAATGGTAGAATCTTCCCTTATATGTTGACGAACTGTCAGCGCCGCAGCACGAACAAATCCCTTGATGTTGGATCAGATATCCAGACTAGTGAAGTGTGTGGGCACTCTCTCACTTTCAGGTAGATGACCTTACCTCAACCTCTGCAACCACCAAATGAAAACCTTGAGCAACCACCAAATGAAAACCTTGAGCAACCACCAAATGAAAACCTTGAGGAGGCTGATGTCTAAAACGTAGAATATATATGGGTTCCAAGAAACCCTAACCCTAAACTGAATGGGCTTTAAGTTTCTTGGGCTCTTCTTACACTCTTGACCCTATTGGGCTTTAGTGAAATAGCAAAAACCCAACAATGCCTTCAATGGGTTGGTGAAGAGCATCATATCAGTGAATCTCTGATTTCACAGCAAAAAGTGGGGGCCAAAAAAAAGCCTTTGCTTATGGTATGTCAACTATCTTTTTGGAGACCAAAGGGTGCATGCAAGTTATTTGAGCCAAGTATGGAAAGTAGAATATGAAAGAGATGAGTAGATAAGGGAGAGTAGTAAGGAGTAAGGAGGCTCATGGTTGATAACAAGGGGAAAGAAATGAGGCAGAGGTCATGGTTCATGAATCTCAGTTGTTTCTTTTCTTTATTTCCTTACTAGTATGAATGATAATGGAATTTTGTTTTTAAAAAGCCTACCTTTTAATAATGCACAGGAATAGCATTTTCCACAAGCAGCTGAACAATTATGATCACATTTTTCGTCGAATTATTAATCTAATAATAATCTTGGCAATGACAAGCACACACTAAAATTTAAAATAAGACTAATCCATCTTAATTACTCAAACTCAAAACCGCCACCATAGTCATTTTCAGACAATATATACATATATAATGTTCATCCGTTTACCTTAACATAGCATCATAGCACACTAAATAACACACTTCCAAGTTCCATCCCATAAGATGAAACAGACACAAACATATGATACTACACGACACGATTAAATATGACAAGAAAGCCAGGAACTTTTCTTTTTGCTTATATGTCCATTGAAAAGACAGAGACAAACCTTCCTCCCTAGTACCTCGTTATTGTAGTTGGGTTCAGCCAGTGCCATCAATCTCAATGACCCTGATGTTCCTATTCCCAGAGGGTTGCCCAACCTTGGGAACAGTAACAATGAGAACCCCATGATGCATGTTGGCTTTGAGCTGTTGTAAGTCACCATTCTCAGGAATCTTAAACCTGCTCATGAAATTGCCGCTCTCCACTCTCACCTGCAACATCCTTTCGTCTTGGAGCTCAACCAGCACATCTTCGTTGCTGAACCCAGGAAGCACCACCTTCCACACGTGTGCTCTTGCTGTCTCCCTCCAATCCACACGTGTGTTCACGGATGACCCGAACCCGAACCCGATATCAGGGAAGAAATTGGAAATGGATGGAGGGAGAGGAAAATCCATGAATGGATCCCACAAAGCCATGACATTTGGATCCCACAAGTCCATAGAAGAGTTGGAGCCATTTCCCTGACCCTGATTTATGGGCACTATTGACATCCTTCAACACTCTCTGAAGCAACACACTTTACTGAATGTTCTGGAAAGTTAGTGAGAGTTCTTCTTTTTGTTCTTTGGCTTGTTAAAGAGAATTTCGCCATTGCAGGTAAAGCAGCTACGTATTATGTTTTTGGCCCAGGCCCATACATAATTGGGCTTAACCAATGGGCTTAGGAAAAATACTGAGTCATTTTGGGCTTGGGTTTTCATTCTATGATTACCATTATGTAGAATTATAAAAGTTCACTGTTGTTTACAAGAGTCATATAAAAGATGATGAGGACCACGCTTTTCCTGAGAAAATGTCTATATGAATCATTGTGCTAATATGCTTTCAATAATTGGACTCGAGAAATCTGCAGCTGAGCACTTCTTGTGTCATATCTATTGGATTTGAAAGTAAAGCCGAATCCACTAGCTATTATGATATTTCCCCTGTTGTTATTATAAACAAGGTAGGTTTCGGACAGTGTATTGCATGTGCCAAAGATTTAATTAGTCATATTTCAAAATAGTGGTAATGTATGATGCACCGACACTCACACGATATGACATGACACAATACACCGACATGTTAATTCTAAAAAATGTCATATTTTGACATGTTTGGACACGTTTCGATATTATATAATATTTTTAATATATATAATATAATTTATATTTAATATATATAATAGTCCATAATAAATCATATAACCAATCAAATATTCAAATTTTATAACATAAATATAAACAAAAATAATTTTTCATACCTTGTTAATTTTTCATATCAAATTTCGTAACAGAGAAAAATTGATTTATAAATTATTTTTTCATATTTAGTTAATAAAATAAAATTTAGTTCTAAGAAAAACGTGTCTAAACATTAACCGCGTGTCGGAAACAGTTGACTGTGTGTCGGAAAAACGTGTCAAAACGTTGACCGCGCGTGTCCTAAAATGTTAACCGCGTGTCAGACAAGTGTCAGAACATGTCGGAGCGTGTCGGTATCTGACAAGTAATTTTTGAAAAAAAGAGCGTGTTGGTGCATTGGAGGCGTTAATGTATGTGAATCTCTCAAGCATATTCATAAATGTATGGGTTTAGACAAAAAAGACTTTGTATTTAACTTGGGAAGATACATTTTATAAAATAAAATAAAAACACTTTCAAATAATCATATTTGCATAGCAAATTAATTGTTAACTTTTTACCTGGTTTCAAATTCACTAAGCTTTTATGAACACTTGAACAGTACCTTCAATCTAAAGTTGTGCTAGCAGAAGAGGGATGAATTTTCTCTTTTAGAGTAGAGTAAGGAACACAACGACTATTATACGCGAAGGGTTAGTGTGCAGCGTGCTGGCTTGATCTTGATTTTGAAAAGTGATTGAATTATTTAAGCAATAGTAGATAGCATCATCACAGTCTTTGGATCTCATTTGTAATAATAATGTCTGGCTTTGAAACCTCATCTTTTATTCATCGTGTATTTAATGCTTCAATCTTATTATAATCATCTTTCTTTTTCTATATTATCTACTCTCTATTTTTTCCCCATGTTTTGTTATTCGCTTTTAGTTTTGTATTTCATGGTGAGTGATGATAACAACTTTAGTCTCAGGCTCGGCATCGAAAGGAGAATATTTTTCCCACGCTCTTTCTTTAACACTACTCTAGATTTATTTTATTTTCACTTCGCAGCTAAAAGTTCAAACGTGTTTCTATTCTACTTAGTTGTATTAATATATTATACTCTTTTCGCTAATTGGGGAGACCTGCAATACACACCTTTATAATTTTCACGAAACTCGCTAAACATTTTGTCAAAAGTGCCGTTAGAAAAGGAGGAGTAACTCTGACAAAAGAAACATGTAACCATTGTAAGTTGTAACAAATAAAATTTGTGATTTCTCGCTGTTTAGTTTTTTTGTCGTGTTTTTTTTTTTTTCCTAATATATTTGCACATTCTCACAAACAAATAGTCGTGTTGCGTGTTTTTTTTTTTTTTTAAAAGTAATATTTAGAAGTTTGAAAACCAGTTGAAGCCATTAACGTCCAAAATGGAAGCCAGCCTACTCTGCCCGAAAAATCAAGGACAGAATATTCCACTCTAACGCGAAAACAGGCAAAGATGAATTTATCAGAACGAAGAAAATGAAACAGAGAAAAAAAGCGAATATAATTGATCTCAATAAACGACAACCTCTCTCTCGAGCCCATTCGTACAGCCCATACGAGAGAGGATTTAAGTGGGCCCGGTGAAGCCCACCCACTACCAGGGGGGCCCACCATTTTAATCAACACTTCTTCTCACAAAGAGAATCTAAGGCAAAGCCAATAAAATAAGGCTTCACGTGGGGCCTGGCAACACACACACATACTCTCTATCGTCTCCGCTCCTGTCTCTTTGTAATGTCACCATCACCGTCTGATCATAATCCCATCTTGAAATGATGAAAACGATGGGCCCCTCCATTAAACCCATCTTGAGGTTTATTTCAATGAACCCGGATCATTGGTCCTTTACTATTGTAGGAGGGGTAAAATGGGAAATGAATTAAAAGTTGGGAATAAAATGGGAATTCTCTCAATGTTTAAGAGGGAACAAAATAATTTTATAATAAAAGGATCAGTAAATTATTTTCACTTTTCATAAGATTACATCTTACAACGTAATAAAACACTCACTCACCGAAGAGGTTTTACCTTAACAGTGTCTTCCTTCAACTACTTAGTGGCAGTGGCACACTCCCCCAAAAAACAAATCACCCAAGTTCAGTTCCTCGATTCTCTCTCTGTAAGTGTTTACGCGTCTGAATCTCGCTGTTTTTTTTTCTGGGTGTCTGAATGAGGGAAGAAAAGTGAGGCATTTGGTACATGCATCACATTATTTATCTTCTTATCATCTTTGTTGCTAAATGCAATGTCCTTTTGCAACACCGACACTCACCTTCCCTGCTTTCTTCAAACTGTCACACACCCTCTTCGGTATGCATTCCCATCTTTAAATTTTTAGCTTCTCTGTAATTCTGGAATTTTTGAATTTTTTAATTTGAACTGGGTAGGCTTTTTTTTTTTTTTTTTTGATCAAGGTGGAGAACCAACGAGAACGAGGCCCTAATGTGCTGTGATTTGATTTTGAATAGCTGGGGATCTTTGTCTCTTCCCTTAGTTGTGTGTGGCAAAATAGTTTTGATTTCGGATCAAGATGTGTCCTTAAGCCTTATCTTTTTATGTTTTCAAAATGGGTTTGCGTCATTTGCATGGACCACTTCCACTTGGTTGTTAGCTTCCACTTTCCATACGTCATTTTTCGTTAACTCTGTCACCACACTATATTCCATATGTTATTCAGTCTGATGCACAGCTTCTCTGGTTTTATCATCTTGAGAGCTATGTTAAGTCACCTCAGTCACGTGTTATCATATTAAAATCAATTGAAAGAAGAAATGTTATTCATTGGTGTAGATAGCGATACTTCAGCCCCACAACCTTTACCCCCTTAATTTTAATTTCGGCAGTTTTCCGGAAAAGATCTTTCTTAGAGCCTTATTCTACTTTTTTAGCTGATAGATTTTCTTTCTCGTGAATTTCTTATCATGATTTTTGCTTTTTCATGTCTTTAATCTTGTTTAGTACCATAAATCTGATTTGCTGCTGTCATGATATTACTTACTGGTTTTGTATTTGGTTCACATAAGACACCCCTGATAGATTTTCTCTTTCACAATAAGCAATAGTTCAGTTATCTTGAAATCTTTGTTTTTGGAAGTTTGATTTTTCAAATGTAATCCAGTTGTGCAGAAGAAAAGGTAGTAGATTTGTTCCTGGGTTGGAGTTCGGAAAACTGATGGATAGTTGTCAGATCTGAAATAAAATTCAGGAAACTATCCACCAGTATGAGTAGAAAGCTTTATGACCAGTTAAAGCCAGAGAAGCCTTCTTTGTCATATGCTGATCTTCATCATGAAATTAACAAACGCGAGGAAGACAGCAGTGCAAAATCTTACCAGAATCGCCACAAGCAACCGAATTGTGGAAGGGCAAGTGAAGAAGATGAGTTGGTTATGTACATGTCAAAGTTGCCAGGTTATTTGGAGAGGGGGAGAAAAAATAATGAGAAAGCTTTAAATGTTGGGGTTCTTGATTGGTCCCGTCTAGAACAATGGCAGTACAGTCATAAACGTTTATCGCATAGGAGTGGCAGGAGCTCGACATCTAGTAATACATCCTCTTCTGTTTCGACGGGCGGGTTATCTGGTCCTTCTAGCACAGGTCATAGTTGTTCTCCTTCTGGTCAAAGGAAATTCCATCCATCACTGCAAACTCACTTTATGGCATCTCCAATGGAAGGCCACTCCCAAGCAATCAAATCCTCTAGAGAAAGTGTTAGAGATTGTCAGAATTTTAGAGGTAACCATAGTAATGTTGACACACAGAGGAAATATGTTAGATTTGATGATCATCTTTCCCTGAACCATGCTAATAGTAGACCGGAAGGATGTGACAGGAAATATTTGGATCGATGTACTGATAAGGAAAGTGACATCGAAGCTGCATCATGTGCTAAGCTGGAAATATGCACTCAAGATGGTGGATTGGAAAAAAAGGTGGAGACTTTGAAAGAACCAAATATTGATATTGTTATGCAAGGTATCCTCAGGAAAAGTGAGCCAGTTGTTCTTCTGCCTAGAGACAGCCCTCGGAATAGTCATTGTGGAGTTCCTGATATGCGAACTTCCTTAATTCAGAAGTCAGAAAATTATAGTCAATTGAGCTTTTCAGAAAAGCCTAAGGAGCTTTTCCATAAAGATCTCAATTATGATATTTTGCAATCCTCTCCTCTTCCAGATGAACTTAGCTGTAATCATTCTCACCATAGATGGTCAGGGTCCAATTCCATAGATCTGGAAAGTATCAAACCTCCTGCTTCTACTATCTCATCACCCTTATCCACTTTCTCATCACCCTTATCGGTCAAAATGGAAATAAGCCCATCCAGATCTAGAAAAGCTGTGGAAAGAAAACAATCTTTAGCCAAAACTTCATCTGCAAATGGGCCTCTCCAGGAATTAGACCAAAAAGTAACATCTGAAAAGTCAAGCAGCTCTTCACCTTTTCGTCGATTAAGCGTCAGCATTGGCTATACAAGCAAAGGGTCTGCCTGTAAAGAGGGTGGGCATGTGCCACATCTGAGCTCCACAGCAGCTCATAAATCTAGTTCAGAAAATGTGAGAGGTTTTGCTAGCTCTAATATTTCAGGCAATGATCAACCTGTTGATGCGTGCAGAAGCAGGTCAAGCCCTTTAAGGAGACTACTGGATCCCTTGCTGAAACCAAATACAGCGAAGAGCCGTCTCTCCTTGGAGTCATCCCAGAAGGATTCGGTGTTAATAAATAAGAACTGTAGATCAGTTAATGAGAATTTTTCCACTCTGCAGCCAGACAAAGAATTGGACAAGAAGCACATCCCATCAATGACTCAAGCTCTTCTGAGAATTGTTATGAGGAATGGCATGCCCCTTTTCACATTCGCCGTTGACCACACTGATAGCAACATTCTTGCAGCCACGGTGAAGAAGCTAGGTGCCTCAGGAAAAGATGAATGCAACTGTATTTATACCTTTTTCACCTTGAGGGAGGTTAAGAAGAATAATAGAAGTTGGATGAATCATGCAGGCAGAAGCAAAGGTCCTAAATACATTCCCCATGCTGTTGCCCAAATGAAGGTTTCTGATTCACACTCTTATGATTTAACAAGCCAGAATTGTGTGGACTCCTCTTCAATAAAAGAGTTTGTTATGTTTTCTGTAAAGCTAGGGCCAGGTGATGGTCATGCCAATGACTATGAGCCAAACAATGAGCTTGCTGCTATTGTTGTCAAAATACCTAAAGCTATCAGTTTCATCAATGATTGTCATCAGAACAGTTGCCAACTTATTCATACAACAGTTGTGCTCCCAGGTGGGGTTCATAGTCTTCCAAGCAAAGGTGGACCTTCATCACTTATTGAGCGCTGGAAATCAGGTGGATCATGTGACTGTGGTGGTTGGGATTTGGCTTGCGGACTTAAAGTTCTTGCTAATGAAAATCAAGCCTGTAGAAAGCCAAGGTCATCCAAAGCTTATTTTTCAGATCAAATTGATCTTTTTGTGCAGGTAAATTTTGTTTGTTGAGATATATAAAAAACCATTAATGTAGCATCATCCAATAGCTTAAGCTTTTGGGTTGAATTGGTTCTTTACCTGTGCATTGTCCACCCTTCAAGCCCAGTGGGCTCTCATGTGAGGGGGCGTGTTGAGATATATAAAAAACCATTAATGTAGTCTCACCCAATAACTTAAGCTTTTGGGTTGAATTGGTTCTTTACATTGTTGATTAAACTTATTTTGCACGTATTATTATTGATTAGTAATTTTCTCTATCTCTTTCATTGCTAACCACAGGGGAATAAACAAGAACTCCTACCGGCATTTAGTTTTACTCCCTTTAAGCATGGAATGTATTCAATTGCCTTTGATTCGTCACTCTCACTTTTGCAAGCATTCTCCATCTGCATAGCATTAGTGGATAGTAAGATGCCATATGAACTATCTGGATCAAGAAACTCCATTGAAGGAAAAAATCCAAGGGAAACACTATTGGTGCAAACTGAGGAACTAAAGGCTTTTGGTAAATTGGAGGACATTCCTGCAAGTTATGTTTGTTAATCACCACTCTCTCCTGTTGGTAGGGTCTAAAGAATAACATGTAGTATGGACATGTCTCCGTGCGGTTCAATGAATCGATTGCTCACAGGGATTAGTAACTGTTACACTCATATCTGCTGGCATATAGGTAAATAAATTATAAGTTCATGACAGGATCATCATGGCATGCTAGAGTATAAGATTGGAGCATGATTTTAATACTTTTCGTTAATGTTTTTTTCTTTTTTCCAACAGAAGCAAGTGTTCGTATTCAAAATGTACCATGTGATAAAACCATCACTGTCAAATACCAATCAATGGAAGTGTGAATAGTATGAGTAAATTTGTATTTAGTGTTTGTAACCCAAAAAATAAAAATTTTACTTTGTGTTGTGCTAAAGCCTAAAGCTTACTTGTTTGACCATTGAATAAAACATGTATTTAGAGGGACGTGTCGGTTGACCAGCCTTTAAGATAGACCTTTAAAGGCAGCATGCTGTAGAATTAAATCTAGTTTCCATGGGGAACAACATTGCCACATTGGGGACCTCTGTTAGTCTGTTTTTTCTGGTTTAGCGTTAAACTTACAATATCTGTATGTCAGAAATCTCTAAACGTGCCAAAATCACATCAAACGTTTTCTTTTTTGTGTGTAGTTTATCATAAGGAAAATTTACATTTGCTGAGAGATGATTATCATATGATTTTATTTACAATCGACATGTGAGTGAAGGATGAGTTACAGGCAAAGTGAGCAATTTGCCCCGTTCGCTCTGCCATACATTAACATGTTAACAAATGAGTGAGCCTGCCTTGCCCTGCTCCGTTTTTTAGAGTGGGCTAAAATCCGGGCCCATCGGCCTGAAACTATTTTACCTTACACCGCCATCAACAACCGCCATCAACCTGTCAAAAAAATAAGTCAACTTATCCGGTCCCTTTTTTGAGAGTGAGTTATAAAACTCAACCTGCCCCGTTTGGCCGGTTCTATTCTATTTTGTCGGCCCTACTTACAATCACGTACAAATGTCACTTTTCAGGAATAACAAGTGCTCATGCATGAATATAGTATGCTTCTTAAGAGAAGTGTAAGTAGCAACTTTAACGGAAACTTGAGGTACTACAGTTCGCTTGCTGGTGCTTGTGAAAGCATAGACATAGGAGGATAAAGATGAAGAGAAAATGGTAGATTTTTGTTATAGAAGGGGTGAACATGTTCTTCTTTATATTTTCTGTTATATTGTTTGTTCATGAAATGTAAAATAGAAATAGGACAGTATGAAAATGTTACTGACTTTCAACTTAAAATCTTTTCTTTTCGAGTTTAGTTGCCTTAATATTATGAAATATCATGGACAGGCCAGGCCAGGCCCACTTCTTCCCCAGTTACATTGGGCTACGTATCTGAAATTAAATACCCCTAGGCTCAACTCAAATAAGTAATGAGGCCAATGAGTGTGCATTAAGCAGGTAGGATTAGAAGCCCATACCCAAAAGCATTATCTGGGGTTTTAATTATAATTTTAAAGTTACAAAAAGAAGAAAAAGACTAGGAGACTCTTTGAATTCAGTTCTTATAAACAGTTTTTTTGATTTTCAGAAAATAAGAAAATAAAAAAATTATTTGATAATACCTATTTTGTAAAAATAGTTTTAAAATTATAATTATTGTTTAGTTTTTAAAATCAAGTTTAAAGAACATATCTTTACTTTTGTTTTGTTTTAGGGAAGGGTTATATTTACTACCTACTAATCTTACTACCTTTAACTGAATTATCACCATTAGATTTATTTTTAAAAAAATGCAGAAAACATTTTTTCATGATGCCATCTCTATTTTGGGAATAAAACAAATTTCTCTCTTTCGTTGCTTTTCTTTTTTTCATTCTTTAAATTTCTTTTGTCACCATTCATCACTCTCCATGAACGACAGCGAGGAGCAACAAACTCTAGGGAAAACTCTTTTTCACCGCAATGTATTCCGGCAAGCATCACGCCCACTGGTGCATGCCTTCATAATTGTAACGAGATATCGTTGAATTGTGAAACGAAATTTAGGTGTTATATCAATGGGAAAATAACGGTCTTTTAATGGGTAGAATAACGAGTAAAAATGGAGAAAATAAAATTCATGTTTGCTAGGACCTGGATTTCCTTTACAAACCTCAATGATTTAAAAAATATTAAATAAAAACCTGGTTGTGAATATATATAAAATAGATTTATATTTGAAACCTAAAAAAATATCCAGAAAATTAATTTAATTATAAAAAAATATTCCTTTTGCATGGTAACCAAACAAAATTTTTAAATTTCATAACATAAATATAAATATAAATAATTTTTAGAAAGGGGAAACTTTGTTAATTTTTATGACAAATCTGGAGAGAGAGAAAAAAGAGAGAAAAAAGAGAGAAAAAGAGAGGGATTTAAAATTTTTTTATATTTAGTTAATAAAATAAAATTAAAATTAAAAAAAGTAAGATTAGTTTCAAGGTTTAAATATAACCTCTAGGTTTGACTTTCAAAATTAAAAAATGCAGAAAACATTTATTTCATTAACTATTTTATAAAACATCCCTAGGATTTCCGTTTTTATCTTCTTCTTCTTCTTTCTTTCTTTTTTTTTTTTTAATTTTTGTCAGGATTGTGAGTTGTGAGGCTGGGGCTAAAATTTTGAAAAAAAAAAAAGTCTATGTCCGTGTTTGCTTGGTGAGAAGTAGCATGAGCCAATTCAACAGTGCAATTTAATTTAAGGAAAATGATTCTTCCACTTCACTTCTTTTACAATTTTTTGTTACATTTACTTGTTTCGGAAAATAAAAAAATAATAATAATGTAAGAATGGTGTAATTGCACTTATATGCAAATAATAATATACCAAAAAAATAATAATAATAATAATTTTCTTAATTTAATAAAAATGATTCTTCACTTGTTCTTGATTACCGTGGCACGGTGACTGCTTGCAACCTACGGTGTTGTTACTCCTTACTTTTGACTTTTTCATTCTTCCAATGTCTTTATTTCCATTTAAATTCTGTTCCTGGTGTAGGTGTAGGATGCAGAAGCATGCAATGATGAATGATGCAGGAGCACAAGTTGTTACATCATATGCCTTTCTTGATTTACTTTCCTATAAAAAGCTACTGCTCTTTTACCTTTTCTGTTATTTCTGTATTGATAACATCACATTTCCTCTGTCCTTCCCTTTCAACGACAAAGACTCAAATTACATGCAAAAGGCATCAAACCAACAGATTATTAAGAGGGCTATACTTTTTTCAAGAGAAAATTTATTTTTTTTTATGAAATAAATTAAGTGGGGTTCATCAATTTTTTTTAAGTAGAGGCATGTATTTCTATAAGAGGCAAAATATACTTATCACTAAAAAAATTTATCACATTTATAATCAACTTAATCATTATTGATTTCCGTCAATCTAATTGTTATAACTTATTGGAATTAATAATTAATTAATAAATGTGACCCAATAATTTTGAATAAATTATAACCGTTAGATTGACGAAAATCGATAATGATTAGGTTAGTTGTAAAAATTATAAACTTTTTTTATGGTGAGTATATCATTTTCCTTTTTATAATAGGGTTGTAAAAATTATAAACATATAATTTTTTTTATGGTCCCACATGCTTTTTAACTCTACAAATGAGATTTCAATTCTCCTTCAACATGATAATTATAAAACCCTTTATAATAATAGTATAACATCATAGAAGTATCTTAGATAATATTAGAATATAATTTTCCTTTTTAATATTACACATGCATCTGTACTTTTTCTTTGGAGGCTGTTTGGTTTGGAAAAACCCAGGCCAAGAGTGAGTCATGGGCATTGCTGCTGCATCATGTATAGAAAAAGTTTCCAGGTTTCCCTCCTCCTATTTTACTCATAGGTGGGGGTATTAGTGGTAAGTGAATGAATATTATAAAGGGTATGCGGTAAAATTCTTTGTGCATATAAAGTCTTTGATTTGCAATAATAAAGTGATGGTTGATTGTATACAATTTCATTTTTACAATTTTTTAAAAAAACTATTTTTCAAACTTATTATTGACTCACTTTAAAAAAATTATTTTCACGTGAAGTTATTGGATTTCATATAAATTTATAAATATAATAGCTTAGTAGTTTTTGTGGATTGTTTTTTTATGATCCTAATTTTTATAAGGGATTAGTATTTATTATATTATAGAATATATATATATATATATATTTTTTATATGACTCTACTTATTTTTTTATCTATGTATCCTGTTTATATGACAAACATTAATCCCCTACTATAACGGTCAACAGATGGGCTTTTGTTTGATAAAGAAAGAGAGGTCCCATTATTTTCCTAGGCTCGTGTGAAATCGGAGAATTTTGTTTAGAGCCATGTTGGACATTTACCTAGCACATCCCAGAGAGTCTCCTCAATGTTTGTGCTGAAATCTTTGGAAAGATTGTATTAATCTCTCTCTGTCATACAAAACTTAGCTGCCACAGATTTGGATTTTTTTTATATGAAAAAGTTACGGTCATGTTACTTGATCATAGTTATTCATTGATGATAAAATAAATAAATAAATGAATAATTTTTAAATAAATAATTATGATCAAATAACATGATTATATAATCACTTTTTTATATAATAAGATTCAAATCCAATGCCTAGTCTTTGTTGGTTGTCATCAGATTTTGGAACAGTGACCAAAATATCATTTTTTGGCAAAAAAATTACCCAAATGTCATGCAAATAATACTTTTTATCAGACTGCCACGTAAGCATAATTTGCTATGACTGGTAGTAAATTATGTTCGCCGATGAATTTATGACACATTTTCGCAGGAAAAAGTTGACGTGTCATAATTCGGTATCAATGATAACGAATTTGGTCTGTAATATGACCACGTGTCACAAAATTATTAGCCACAAAATTCGCTACAAATAATAGCGAATTATGACACGTGAAAAAATATTATTCGCGTAACATTTACCTAACAAATTTGACAAAAAATGCAAATTCAGATTTTGGTGTAATATATTAGAGTAGAGAAGAAAGTTTGCGTTTGTGTGGCAGACAGGTACTATGTGCATTATGTGAATGGCACATAGGCCCAGCTGAGTCGGTGATTCAGAGAATGTGAGCAAGTGAGAGCTGGAAAGGTTGATCAAGAAAAAAAAAACCCTTTATTCAATATTTCCTTAATCAGATAAGGGGTGTTTTACCAACCTCCATTATTAGTTGTAGTGTTAAAGAAAATCATGGACCCTCCATGGTGTCAAGTGTCCACTTATGAAGTATGATACAACAATCGTAAGCAACATAGCTGGATCAGGATGTGATGTCTACCCCTCAATCTACACACTGCCATTTTTAAGATATAAAAAAAAAAAACACAATGACTTCTGTTGTAATTGCTAATTATAATGTTAATTAGGCCAGTTCTAAAGCTCAAATTAAAACACTCACAAGCTAATTAAGTTATTTGCACAATAAAATTGTTACTCACATACCTCATAAAAACTTAGGGTAAAGGATTTCTCCGGTCACCGGAAATAAAGTTATCTACAGTGAGCTCAAAATAACGTTATTTTGGGACGGAAATCAAGGTGTTTTTGTAATTATAATATATTACAGGATTATATTAGTCTTTATCATTATAATTTTTTAATTTTATAACCCAAAATGACATTGTTTTGAGCTTACTGGAGATAACTTTATCTCCGGTGACCGGAGAAATACTTTTCTCAAAAACTTAATAACCACCGTTTATTTCTCCATCGTTTTCTCTTATATTTTCTAATCATAATATAATAATAAATATATTTTGCATAGGAAATTCATTGGCTCTCAATGAATCAAATATGAATCACGAATTTGAATTCTGTCATCTTATAATTAATTAACCATCCTATGAAAATAGTTAGCAGGCAAAAATGCAAAAAGTGGAGCATATGACAACTCATCCTCTTTTGATTCTGTCTTCTTTTCACTAACCATCTCATGAAATAATCAGCACTCAAAACTGCGAACATGGAACATATGAAAACTCCTCACTCTTGTCACATAGTGGAGACACGTAACTTTTGTTGCTTTGAGATTCTATTAATTATATATATTGTCAAATCAATGGGAGACTGGGGAGTACATTAATGAGAAAAAGCATAGTCTCACTCTAAATTAACCTCTACTACTTTTTAATTTTTTTTTTGGTGAAAACTACTTTTTAATTTTATCTGAATTAGTCTTTAAATTTTAACAATTGCTATAAGGAAAAAATTATATTTACGAAATTTTTGTTTACAAATTATTACAAACTATAATAAATATGACTGATCATACTTCAATAGTATATGACCGGTCATATTTAATATAATTTATATAAAAAATTAAAAACGGCTCCTTCCCCTTATATAATAGTAACTTATTAATAATTTAAAATTTAAAATATTTTTTAAACCATAAATGCATGAGGATATAAAAAAAAACATTTATTTTTTAAACCGTGTGAAAATTTTTGTAATAATAAGGGGT
Organism: Gastrolobium villosum; assembly: GCA_032173675.1. NCBI lineage: Eukaryota > Viridiplantae > Streptophyta > Magnoliopsida > Fabales > Fabaceae > Gastrolobium > Gastrolobium villosum. The sequence goes on from JAVKPL010007373.1 coordinate 239,333, forward strand.
ATAAGTTAAAATTTGAAACCACAGGGGGTTGAATGACAAAATATCTCAACACAGTGGGTCTAACTGATAAGTTTAAAATCACAGGGGGTCAAATGATAAATCACAAAACCACAGTGGGTGAAATGAAGTTTTCCCAAAACTGATAATATTATGGGAAAAATGTTTCTGCAGTTAATGCATATAAGTTATATGCATTTATTCCCAAAATGACGTTGTTTTGGTATTGAAATCTTAAAAAATTATAAATATAAAGACTATTATAACTCTGAATTAAAATTACAAAAATACCAAATTTTCCGTCCCAAAACAACGTCGTATTGGATTTACTGCAGATAACTTATTTGCAGTAATGGCATAAAAAGCGAACCCTAATATTATAAGGTGAAAGGATTTGTTTATAAATTTTTTTTATAAACTACAATAAATCTGATCGATCATACATTTTTTATTGAAATATGACTCATCAGAATTAATGTAATTTATAAGAGTTTATAAATATAATATTTCCCTATTATAATAACGATAGATAAAAAACAAAATGATGAACGGAGTGCCACCTGACTAAAATTGAATACTAGATTGATTTGGGACATTGGTGATGGGTCAACAATCAGGTTCTGGGAGGATAGATGGGTGGATCATGATAGCAATTTAGCTAGCAAAGCTCTCATTCCTCTCTCGGATTCTGTAAGGGAAAAGACAATTAATGAATATGTTACTGATGATGGGATGTGGGATTGTGGGTCTATCTCAAATTTCCTTCCGGTTAGTATCATTCAAACAATTCGGAGTATGCTTCCACCTCAAGGAGATGGAGGAGTGGATAGATTCAGATGGAATATTAAAGGCTCTAGTGAGATTGCTGTAAAACACTTGTACAATGCTCTACTTAATGTTGATGAGGAGGAGGAGCATGCGCAGGGTGTATGGTCTTTAATCTGGAGGTTGCATGTCCCTAGTCGGGTCTGTATCCTGTTATGGAAGATTGCTCATGTCCGCTTGCCTACTAGAGATTTGTTGGCTAGAAGAAACATGGCTTCTCCAACCTGCCCCCTGTGTCAGATACATGATGAGACCATTTTACATATGGCTCGTGACTGCAATAAAATAAAGCAGGTGTGGAAGGAGCTCATTAACCCTGCTTTTTACTCTATGTTTTTTAGTGCAGATTTAAGTTCCTGGTTGCTCCTGAACTTGAAGAATGATGTTGTCATGAAACTAAATGAGCATTGGCCTATCTGGTTCGCGTTTACAGTGGATTGTGCTTGGCGTTGGAGGAATGAAGTGGCCCATGGGGAGGAGGATAATTTTTTGGCTTACAAGAGTCAAACAATTATTAGGCAGGTGCAAGAGATCATTTCGGCTTGGAATCTGCGTGCGTTTGGGATGTCTGGTAGAAGACAGATTCACATACCTGTTGTGTGGCAGCCCCCTAATACCGGTTGGATTAAGATTAACACAGATGGGGCATCCAAATTCAATACTAGAGATGCGGCTTGTGGAGGCCTTTTGAGGGATGAGACTGGTAGGTGGATTCAAGGATTTTCCTATCACATTGGTAAGTGCTCGGCCTTTGTTGCCGAACTCTGGGGTGTGCTTAAAAGTCTTGAATTGGCTTGGAATGGAGGGTGGCGTCGTTGTGTTTTAGAAAGTGATGCTAGTTCAGTGATCACTATGCTCTCTAAGTTTGGGGGAGCAGCTCGAGAGTCTCGTTTGGTGACTCACATTCGAGCATGGTTACAAAAAGAGTGGGAGGTGCATCTGGTTCACGTGTTTAGAGAAAGCAATGGATGTGCAGACTGGTTGTCTAAATATCCTTTGGAGCATCATTTGAATAATAATTTCACTATTTTTGATTCTCCTCCTCCTGGGATTTTGCCTTTGTATTTGGCAGATTTTTCGTTGGTTTGTAATTTTCGTAGAGTTAATCTGAACTAGTCTGTGTTGTTTGGGGCTTTTTGCCCTTTCCTTTTACCAAAAAAAAAAAAAAAAAAAATTGTCAGAAGAGGGTTGAGGGAGGAAAAAAACGAAGCATTTGTTAAATAAAATGTAATAAGAGTTTTTTTTTCCGTAGGTGATATATATATATGGGTTTTATGTTTATTATGTTATAAGAAAAATGATTGTGTAATGTTATAAAGATTCGTTTTGCCTGCCATTTTTTTTAAAAAATGTGTGGGCCCCACAGAATGTTGAATGAAAACCCTATATATATATATATGAAAAAAATATATATATATATATATCCAAAATTATGTCATTTTATTTATTTATTTATTTATATTAATTGATTTACCTTTGAACGATTATGAGTTCCTATTTTTTTCTCTCTTCTTTTATTACCATTTTTTTTTTTTTGATATATAAGGAGGGCCTAGCCCGGCAAAACTACAACTGCAACTGACGCATGCTAACATTCACATGCTCTTTCAGTAAATTCAAACTAAAAACATTCCAAATCAAAGCTAAACTATCAGGAGGAGAGTCAAACAAGCATAACTCTTCATCCTTAAAGTTAACCCTTTCTTAGCAAGAGATCAGCTAAGACATTGCATTCTCTAGGGACAAAACCCACACTAAAATGCTTAAATTCTTTGGCTAAAATCCTAATCCTGTCTGTTAAAAAACCAAACCTGCAGCCCACAGCCTATTATGATTTTATTACCATTTTTTGTCTATTATGATTTAGTGAGCGAAGATAAAATTATCTCAAATAATTTGAGAAACGATAAGCCCTCTATATATATATACATAGATGTTTACATTTCTACCGCTGCTATAAGTGCAACAGTCAAATACTTGTCATATACATACGTGAAAGTATTATATCTCGGGAATCATAATCATACAAAAGATAAATGGGGAAGTATAATAATACATGTCATCGTTGCTATACGTAGAGCGGTTGAAGAAATAATTTTACCATATTATTATATATGGGAAAAAGATTTCTCATGTTGCATGAGAAATCTCATCTCCTACCACTCTCACTTCGATGTCCGTGTCAATCACTTTTTTATTTTTTATTTTTTCTTTAAAGTGGGCTCCATATGGGCTTGTATTATGTGGAGGGATCTTTTGACTCCAGAGTAACACTTATAAATCTTACTCCTCATCTTAACCATTGATTTCCGTCCATTCAACGATTATAATTTATTGAGTTATATCAATTAATTAACTATTAATTTCAAATAAATAACAACCATTGGAAGGACGAAAATCAATGGCTAAGATGAGAAGTAAGACTTAGAAGTCTTACTCTGTAGTCAAAATATCTTTTCCCTATATATATATATATATATATATATATATATATATATATATATATAATTGTACGAGATTGATATTGAATTATAGGGGAAAAAAATGAGTCCCCACCCAATAACAGTATAAAAAACACTAATCTTATGTTATAATAATAATAAAATAAAAAGAGAGAGAGAGAGCAGAGTGAGGAAGTGAGTGCAGAGCAGAGAAGAAAGAATGATGATGAGAAGAGGCAATTGATATCATTCATTGGAACAAACTAAGAAAAAGGAAAAAAGAAAACCTTTTGATCCCAAAAAAGTTCATCTTTTTTCCCACCCACTTTCTCTCTTCCCAAACACCGCCGTATATCGCTTTCTTCTTTCTTTTTATCTCTTCAAAACTTCTCTTCCTTTAACATCTTATCTTTTTTCTCACTAACCCTTCATTAAAGTGACAAGCAGACAGAGAGAGAAAGTGAAGAACTGTTGAACAGACACAGAGAGAGAGAGAGAGGTGACATTCGGTCAATTATTTTTCTTGTGAGATATAATTTTCACCAATGGGAGCTCGTTGCTCTAAATTCTCTCTGTGTTGGTGGCCTTCCAATATCAAATCAAACTTTCATGACTTGTCTGATAATGGTGAGGTTCTTATTCTCACTTCATTGGTCACTCACTTTCTGGGGACAGTTATTTGAATGTAAAGTTTTTGTTTTTAACATGGATTCATTTCTGGGTGTACTATAGATGATGGGAACAAGAATGAGAAGGATCCTTGGGCTTGTTTCACTGAGTATAACATGGATCAACTAAAACTTGCCACTTCAGGATTTTCACCTGACAACATTGTCTCCGAGCATGGTGAGAAGGCTCCAAATGTTGTTTACAGAGGAAGGCTTGAAGATGATAGGTTGGTTGCTGTGAAGCGCTTCACCAAGTCTGCTTGGCCTGATTCTCGACAATTCATAGTTCGTGATGTTTCTGCTTTTGGTTTCTTTTGCATGTGTGTGGTTGTGTATTTTGTGAGTGGAAGTTCATGTTTGATGATGTGTTTGTTTTTGTTAACCTTTTTTTTGTTTTAGGACGAAGCACGAGCTGTGGGGCAGTTAAGGAATGGACGGTTAGCTAACTTGGTTGGGTTTTGCTGTGAAGGAGAAGAGAGATTGCTTGTTGCAGAGTTCATGCCCAATGAAACTCTTTCCAAACATCTTTTTCACTGTAAGTTTCCATCCATATGTTTATGTTTATCTACCTTGCATTTCTCCAGCAATCAACACCAGAAAAGATCTAATTTTTGAAGTCATTATTGAACCGCAATGTTTGACAAGGACTAGGCATTTTGGTTTATCTTGAGATATATAGTCCCACATTGGTTGTATGAGCAACTAATGTGGAGTTTATAAGGCCTTGGTCACTCCCACACTTTGAGTTAGCTTTTGGGGTGGTATATCCCAAGGTTCTTTACGTGGTATTAGAGCCTTAGTGTTTGATCCTCGCCGCCTGAGCTAGCTTTTGGGGTGGTGTATCCCAATAGCCAATTTTAAGTTATCTGCTCCCTCAATTTCATCTTAATTTTTGTTGATATTTTTTTGTGAGTTCTCTGATTTTTGTGATATTTGTATGACCTGCTTCTGTAGGGGAGGCCCAGCCCATGAAATGGGCAATGAGGTTGAGGGTGGCATTGTATTTAGCACAAGCTTTGGAATACTGCAGCAGTAGAGGAAGGGCATTGTACCATGATCTTAATGCTTATAGAATTTTGTTTGATGAGGTACTTCAGCTTTTATAACCGGGTTTGTGCCTCTTTTTATTGTGTTTTTATCAACTATCTCTTACATGGTTTCAATGGTGTACAGGAAGGCAACCCTAGACTCTCTTGTTTTGGACTCATGAAAAACAGTAGAGATGGCAAAAGCTATAGCACAAATTTAGCCTTCACTCCTCCAGAGTACTTAAGGACAGGTAATAAATGATAAAGATCAACAAAAAAACATATAGGCTTTATCTTTTTTATTATTTTTCCCTTGTGGCTATAGAATTTTTTTGGTAATTCCATGCATTCTGATTTATTCAATTTCTTAACTGAGCTTACACATGTCTGAAATTTGGCAGGAAGAATCAACCCTGAAAGTGTAATTTACAGTTTTGGCACTCTATTGCTTGATCTTCTGAGTGGAAAGCATATACCACCCAGCCATGTATACTCCCTCCTTCCCATTTCTTGTCTTCATTTTAATTTAAGCTGATATTTTTGTTTAGTCAATCTTTTTTTTTGTTTTGGAAATATTCCGTCGCTTTATCGCTTCGCGACTAGTCTGATTCAGGATGGATCCAGGATTAAGGCTTTAAACCCCTCCCAAAGATGGTATTGGGGAGGATCAAACACATGCTCTCACCTCCACCTGCTCAGCTCCCATGCGCCAACTGAACAACCATAGTTTTGTTGTTTAGTCAATCTTTGACTTGTAGAATCATTTGTTGAATTGTTTAGATTTGCAATCTTTGAAGGGCCCTGTAGAATGTTGATGCACTTACTAGGCCTTTCTGCAAAAAGCGGGTGTAAGACTTACTAGATTTGCACGCGTGGGTATTAACATCATTGTATGATGAGCTGGCTTAAAATGACCATAGCATTTATAGAATATTCATAAATAAATAGGTACCATAATCTCTTTACATTTGCAGGCACTTGACCTTATACGTGGCAAAAATTTTCTATTGCTGATGGATTCATGTTTGGAAGGTCATTTTTCAAATGATGATGGAACTGAGTTAGTGAGATTAGCTTCACGTTGTTTACAATATGAACCTCGTGAGAGACCAAATGCCAAGTCACTTGTGACTGCTCTAACTCCTCTTCAGAAAGATACTTCAGTATGCTCTTCTTTTTCACTCCTTGCTTTTTGTCTCAAGTTCTTCTATCACAAGTGAATCAAGAATCAAAGTTTACTTGGTTGACTTGTACACATTAGTGAAGCCTCTTGGAAGTATAGAAACGTATTTGGTATTTTTAACAGGTACTGTCAAATGTTTTATTGGGCATACCAGATGGGAGTCTATCATCAAAGGAAACAGTTTCATTGACACCTTTTGGTGAAGCTTGTTTAAGAAGAGATCTGACCGCAATATACGAAATTTTGGGAAAGGTGGGGTACAAGGATGATGAAGATGTTGCAAATGAGGTAATTCATTGTTTCTCTAGATTTTTACTAAGAGAATGCTATAAGAGGCTTTTCTTTTCTTTTTCTCTCTGTCTACAAAATTTTTTAAAAGCTGCTTGATGCCAAAAGTATTAATTTTTAAACCTTATTGTGCCTTTAATTAGGAGTTGAGTTTACCAATTTTCCTAGTGTAAACTTTTTAACTGTTTCTTGAAAGTTTTAACTTCAATTTTTTATTATAAGATTTTCCAATTTTTTTCAATTTCTTGGATCGAGGAAAATCTTAAAATTAGTTTCATGATTATTGTGCAAATAACATCTTTTGTATACATTGGTTTTGTAAAAAAAAATGCTTTTATGCATCTCAAAAAAAATTTTGTTAATATAAAGAGGCATGGTCTGGATTTAGAAGTTTTTCTATGAAAAGACACTGAAATTAATATATTATAAATAACTGAAGACAATTAAAATTTACGGTTTTTTTGTTGAAAATCGGTTATTGGTTTTTCTTGAGCAAGATAATTTAGAACATCCCTACCTTTGGTTTTCTTAGTTCAAGGGAATGCCATCTTGCGGTTTTGATATGCTTTTCCCACTATGTTGTACATCAAAAAATGTATTGTTTAATAATTCTTCTATAGTTCTTAGCAAAGCGGGACCTTCCTTAACCATGTAAAACTATATTTATGGAGTTGTATCCTTTCATTGTATCACAGCTGTCCTTCCAAATGTGGACAAATCAAATACAAGAAACACTGAATTCTAAGAAGCATGGTGACTCTGCTTTTCATGCTAGAGACTTCTCTACGGCCATTGATTGCTATACAGAAGTAAGTCAGCTAGAAATGCTAGGAATAAGAAAGTCTGAGCATTGCATTCCTATACTACAAAATAAATAAATACTTTTCCATTGTCAATTTAATAAAGTTAATCTTTACAAGATTGAATCTTTTGTCTAGAACCATGAATGATGAGTTGGTAGAGTAATGGGGTCAATTGTTGAGATATATAAAACCATTAAAAAGCCCTCACCCACCATCTTAAGCTTTTGGGTTGAATTGGTTATTTACATGGTATCAGAGCCTCGTGTCCAGGGTTCAATCCTCGCCGCCGCCCACTTTCTTTCAAGTGGAATTTCTTTGTTCGCATAGGTAGATGTGCCTGTGCATTGTCCACCCTTCAAGCCCAGTGGGCTCTCGTGTGAGGGGGCCTGTTGAGATATATAAAACCATTAAAAAGCTCTCACCCACCGGCTTATGTTTTTGGGTTGAATTGATTATTTACATCAATGCTTTGGATTACTCATTAGCCTTTGAAATTTAAAGTTGAGGGATAGTTTTAAGTGTATCCATATATAATGCAAGTTGCAAAAAGAGGGAGCAATATCCAGAATATACATTATCAAAGCATGCTAAGTGAAGATTGGTTAGTGGTTAATATATTAGTGTGTTAAGGTTCTTTTTTCATAATATTTGGTTTTGTGTAGTTCATCGATGGTGGAACCATGGTATCACCAACGGTGTATGCGAGGCGCTGCTTATGCTACCTGATGGATGGCATGGCACAAGAAGCACTTGGAGATGCCATGCAAGCTCAGTCAGTGTCTCCCACATGGCCTACTGCATTCTATCTTCAAGCAGTTGCACTCTTCAGCCTTGGCATGGACAATGATGCACAGGAAAGTCTTAAAGATGGCACAACATTGGAAACCAGAAAGCATAGAAATTGAAACTGTATAGTTTTTCTTTTTCCCTTTCTTCTCCTTTCCTTCATTTATCAAGCAATATTTTTTAAGTATTACTATTAACTGTATGTAATGTATCTTTCCCTTAGCTTCTCTAATATGCTTCAGACTCCTGATTGCGACCCCTCCATTCTCTTTTGGTTTTTTTGGTCGAATGCTGTGAATCTCAAATTGCTCTGCTTATTATAAAGATGTCTTCTTTCAATACTCTTTTAAGTTATTGCATTTATTAAAATTAGAAACACGTAGGCTCACTTGTGATTAAAAATGAAGAACTAGATGGAATAAATGCAACAATTTGGTAATGTACTTCTACTTTTTATTGGAGGGGTATCTCACCACTTGTGGCACGGAAACTTTCATTTTCATGTTGTCAATGTATGAAATTACTTTTTTTATGCACATCTACAAAACATAAGCTTGATCGTACAATTCATCTCTTTTCCGTTTGCATCAAAGTGCAATTGCATTTTTTTTATGTACATATCCATTGGTGAATGTACCATTTGCATAGGTTCCGAAAGCTTGGCTCAGAGGTAAAGATGCTTATCGGTAGATGACCAAGTGATGACTATATAAGTGCAAAAGGCCTAAACCTACAGCCAAAAGCTTTATGGTTTATCATTTGGTCCATTAGTGAATGTATCCTTTGCATAGTGTTCTAGGCTCCCCCTACCATTCCCAACAACATCTACAAAACATAAGCTTGATCCTACAATTCATCTCTTTTCCGTTTGCATCAAAGTGCAATTGCATTTTTTTTATGTACATATCCTGAATCACAAGTGGATCATATTTTTTTTAATACGATAATGAGAATTAAACACATAACCTAATACAAACTGTCCAAATACTTCACGTCTACACCAATCTTAGTGGCTTATAACAAGTGGATCATTTAAAACCAATCCACCAAGCACAATGGAGTTGACACCAACGATGGCCCCGGGTGGTGTCATTGTCAACTCCTAAGGAACTCCCAAGGTCCTGATCCAGTTCCAATCCTGCATCAACGTAGTTCATTGACTTAAAGGGATTGGCTTGATTCATGAAATTTGTAAGAATTACACGTGCCATGACAGTGATCAATTTGGTGGAAAGAATAAGAAAGAAAAACATGGAAAAATCCTGGTGATTTGTTACCTCAAAAAACCAACAGATGCTCTAAGACCCATATAGATGGTCAAAGCAATCCAAATTCCTATGAAACCGCCAGCGGAGGATAAAATAAGTAAACAAATTATGCTAACAATTGCCACCACAACCTGAGAGTGAAGAAGACCATAATGAAGTAAATCAATTTCTACGTTTAAGTCCTCCTTCCTTTGGTTCAAACTTATGGAATATATCAATATCCTAACTAATTACCTACCCAAGAATCCCTTAACGATAATAACTCAATTATTCTAACAGCATGAAACAGTAAAGATAATGAGGATAAATCACCTATCCCTATAAAAAAGAGTTGAATTCTACACCAACTGGGAGAATTATACAGCTCAAGCCCAAGATGTAACCCCTATAAATAAAAGGCGTAAGATCCCATGTACATCTTCTGAACTCATTTACTATTCCACTGTGCACACATCCACGTCTTGACTATAAATCTATTGCTTATGCGTAGTGATTGAGATATTGGCTATAAATCAACCACGATATCTGTCTATAGGATATCTCTGAGCGTATATTCTGTTGTATTATTCTACGGTACTCTAGGACCTAGGACCGAACACTACCAAAGAAAAACATGGAAGAAAATACCCACCAAAGAAAAGGCTGAATATGCAAAATCAGATGCCCCGAAGTTTATACCATCAAATACAAATGCCAAAGCGTTGAGAGGTTGAGTGGCTGCTACGAACTGATAAAAATAATCAATATGAATGGAAGTCCCACTGTTTAGGACATTCAAAAAAAAATGGGGTACCAATATCCTTGCCAATTTGAACATAAATAAATTACCGGGATCCCAATTCTAATGAGGTGGAAGTCCCACTGTTCTGGATCCGCCACTGCAGTATGAGATTGAAGAAAATTACATCAAAATATTCAAAATACATCCTTCCCAACCATTGCTAACTGCATTCCAGCTGCTTCCACAATTCTATTGTCATTTAGTAACTTAATTTGTTTGATTATTGCCAACTTGTCATTTGGACTAAATTTCAAGTTATTAAGTATCATAATTGTGTTAGTGCATTTTAATACTAGTATTCATGAGTTTCCGGACTCAATGGTTTCTTTACAACTTGTAAGAAAATGGCTCTTAGTAGATCGCAACTCAATACTTAAGGGTATACATCTGGGATAACGTAAGGGAAAATAGACAAAACAAAGGAAAAGCAAAGGTTTATTTTAATTGTACCTTCCTAACCTAAGAGAGATCCTTTCTTTTTTTGGTAAACTTAGAGAGATCCTTATTTGATACTCTGGCAACTTTTTCATATTTTAAAATTTCTTTGTTTTTTCTTTTAAAAAAGTGCTTTTACCAAAAAAATTACAAATTGTACTCGCTCAAATAATATCATTTTTTTTTCTTTAAAAAAAAGAGTAAATCTTTTATTATTTTTCTGAAACCTTGAACTTTAAAGCCTATGCCGATCGCAGGGTTTAAATCTCGAAGTTCAAACCACTGGGAACAAAAAAATAGCTTTCGAACAACCTCATTCCGATAAATCGATAACACAAGCGATGCCGGGAGAACCAAACCAAATAATTAAGATGGGATCCATCGAAACTCATAAAAAGAAGGAACATGCTTATTCATTTTAACTTCGTTTAAAAAGTTACTTTTCGGTTTAGATTTTTTTTTTTTTTTTTTTTTTTGTAATATTGTTTAGAATGTTGTTAAAACTGTCTAGTTTGTGTATTTCCTAACATATTCAGCTAAATTATCAACAATAGAAAAATCATATTTTTAAAACCATTCAATCAATTAGATTAATAACATTGAAAAACACGCTCCCATCGCAAAGTTGATAAAACATGCAACAAGAGGACAAGCTTATGAACCTAATGCAAGTTACTTAACTCTGAAGAGTGCGGAGCATTCCTCTAGGGAAATATGAACATTCCTAAAGAACTTGCTAACAATTCATGATAACTGTCAAATTTCCAGCAACAGGAGCGCAAGATCTTAATTACTCCACACTATTACGATCCCCACACAAAAAACAGCAAAATTTGAGGAAAACCATTCAAGGCATGTATAACTACAATATATCCTGCATAGCAGGATGTCCTTACATTTCAAAAATCATGTAAATGTTCTACCTCAGATCTTAAACGACCAAGTATATGCAGGTCCCATCTAAATCTCCATCAAAACCTCCCGTAGATTATTTCTCGAAAGAATCGTAAAAAGATTAGCAGTTTGCTTCAACTGCTGATAATAACGAGAATTCGTACATGAATGTATGCAAAAATATTCAATTAGAAAATTTGTGTAGGCAAATCTCTATAACAGGCCCTTTACCACAAGCCAATGGCTTTCCACCAAACTCCTCCAACTCCAAGCCAGATTATCATGTTAACAATACTAATAAGGAATCCATAGCCCCACCATTTAGCAAGGGGAACATAGTTGGCACCGTAAAACACGGGAGCTGACCCAATCCCATAATGAGTAAGGCCACCCATAAGGTTGGAGAGGAAGGACAGCACCATGGCTGCAAAGAATGGTGGAGTCCCCAGAGCAGTAGCAACAGACAAGAATGCAGTAAACATGGCACCAATATGAGCAGCTCCACTTGCAAAGAAGTAATGAGAGTAGAAGTAGAGAAGGACCAGAATCCCAAAAGATAGTTGCCATGAAAGACCCAATCCACCAACAAACTGTAATAAAATCAGCAAATCATTTCATTCAAATAATCAAGGAATCTGATAAATTATTCTAATAATTTCTCAAAAAGTAAAATTAAATTTTATAAACACATAACATGTTGCATAATGCCTATTCTCTTCTGCAGATCATCTTCTGGAATGTGTATAATAAAGTACATGCCACAAAAATGGAAGGAGCTGATGGTGCGCATGTAAACTATTATCATGATAAAAGAAAATTTCTTCAGTGGCAATTAACAGCATTCATAGGACTAAGAACTCATGATGACCCAAGTGATATCCTTCGTTGTTTCAAAAAAGCTTTGCAGTTAATGGACAATTTTAAAACCAAACATACCCACATACATATACCAGAGGAAAGGAAGTAATTTTGATTCAGTATTTGCTTTAAACATTGAGGTGATGCCGGTAAACGCAGAAGTAGGAACAAAGCAGAGAAATGAAAGAATATGCATAATGAAGACTTAATTCCAATAGTACACAAGCAAGCTGATTAATCATTATACGCTAGACAAGTGTATGTCAATAATATACAGTTGGTTGAAAGCTTATTTAGCTTCTACATATTTCAAAATAAGAAAAAGGTTCCTGTGTTGGTTTGATTTGGTCAAAGAACTAGAAAATATGATAATGGTACAATAAAATTAAACACAAAACCATGCACTCACTATTTCACTCCAAAGAATAGATAATAGGCAAAGGAACGCAAGATAAATTATCAGGAGCAGCATAAGTTATGCTAAATGAATATTAGCCAGCAGCTGGAGGAGAGAGAAGACAGAAAAAAATACCTTGACTACAGTTTGACTGAACCAAGAAATGAGACCATATTTGTTCAAATACCCAGCCATTGCAATGAGGGCAGCAAACCACGTGAGAGTATCCCAGGCAACTCCCTCAGCTAAGCACTCCTTCCATGTCACGACCCCAGTGACAAGGAGTACAGTTAATCCAAGGATAGCAGCAGTTACAGCATCTATACTAAGAACCCCTCCAAAAATCCAAAGTCCCACCTGGTAAAATAGAGCAAGAGAGGGGATAAGTTACTGAACAAATACAGTAAGACTGACACAAGGTATACAGTAATACAACTACAACTGAATGATTAGTTTTGCAAACCAATAAGAAGTTGCAAAGAACCAGAGGACCCGCAGCTCAATTTAGCCAAACAAAATTAAAGATGGCATAACTAGTCAAAACCAATGTTATTAACTTATTTTACAGTTTACTTGGCCAAAAAGCAAAACCACAATGCACATCTGTCCTATGATCAGCCTAGCGGTGCTAATGGAATGCTCAACCATGGACAGAAAATCCAATAGGACATATTAGAAACAAAATCACACTACTACTATCAGATACAGCTAATATTAGGTTCATAAAGGAAATGACACATAAGAAGCATAAGTTCCAAGTGAGTTCCTAAGGACCAACTCTGCAGTTAGATTAGCATTTCTCACAAAAGAGAACATTAATTTGCAATCACACTTTCAAACTGAATGATTGACAAGCTAAAGCTAACAAAAAACAAATCAATGCAAAGTCATCCACAAACATAGTTCCAAAATAGTGGATTTAAGTTACCCTATTGCACATAGGAATTTGATTACCGTAAGAAACAGAGTCGCAGTCATGATCTTCTCATTCGCTGACATAGGCCCCATCTTCTCTAACTTCTCCCTAGCAAGCTTGGGTGCGTCAGGACTGTTTTTCAAGGTAGGAGGGTATATGATATACAAGATCAAAGGCACCAACACCAACGACACCAAACCAGGGACAATGGCAGCTTTTGCCCAGTCCAACCACCCAATTGTCTGGTTAATGGAGTTCAGAGTGAGAGTGGCACAAAGGGGATTCGCAGCCATTGCAGTCAAAAACATCGCCGACGAAATCACCGAAGTCTGAAAGCAAGTAAGCATCAACCACGACCCAAGTCTGTTCTCCGTTCCATCACCGACGTTACTACCACAAGCAACACACAGAGACTTAACTAACGGAAGAAAAATCCCACCAGCTCTTGCTGAAACCGAAGGAATAGCCGGTGCCAACAAGGCCTCGCTGAAAACCAAGCTATAACCTAATCCCAACGAAGAGCTACCGAAAAGGGACACGAATTGATAAGCGACGCGATTTCCGAGTCCGGTTTTGATGAACCCTTTGGCGAAGAAGAAGGCAAGGGCAATGAGCCAAGGGATTGGATCAGCGAAGCCGGAGAACGCAGCAGCGAATGGTAGGGTTTTGGTGAGAACTGAAACGCCCAAGCCCAATATGGCGACGGCACCAAGTGGCAATGGCTGTGTGATAATGCCGACGATGGTTCCCAAGAAAATCGCTAACAATTGCCACGCGTTTCGTGAAACCCCAGACGGAACGGGAACGAACCAGAGTATAACCCCCGTTGCTATAGAAGCTAAAAGCGGTTTTATTGCCGCGCCTTGCCATGGCTGAGCCGGAGCCGGAGCTGGAGCCGGAGCTGAGGTGATGGCGGCTGAGGCTCTAACAGTAGTAGTGGAGTGTTTCCGATTGAAAGTGACGTTGGAGAGTGAGAAGGATGGAATGGAAGAAATGGAAGGGTTGCGGTTTAGTGTGAGGGGTTTGAAAGTGGCATGGCGTGGTGGTTGGGATTTGGAGGAGGAGGAACGGAAGCGGAAAGATGGGAGGTTTGTGGTGGTGAGTGCTATGGAAGCCATGGTTTGGGATTGGGATTGGAATCTGATGCAGCGTTTGTAGCTTAATAGAGTGCCACCATGTGGCTGGAGGAACAACCAAGGGAGATTTGATTGTGAGCCGTTGGATTTTGGAGCGGACGGTGGAGGTTGTGATTGGAATATGCGGCTTTGTTTGTTGGTGAGGAATTGGTGGCTTTTGTGCTATTTTATCTTTGTGATTACCGTCTTTCACATTTTCAGATATGTTGAATTCTCCGTCAATACTCAAAACATAACATAACACTGTGCGTGTGTGACACAAAGGAAAAAATAAAATAAAAATAAAAAAATTACTTATTTCATTCTTCTTCACAGTACAGAGAATCTCACCAACCCCACCACAGGAAATCATGTATGAACGGGGGTTGTCCCATGGGTTACGTGGCGAGATGTGAATGGGTGAGTGTCCACGTTGGATTGTTGCTTTTGGTGAAGTGGCCTGGATGAACATCTTGTGAGGAAGTGGTGATGGAACAAATTTTTGGTGCTCGTAGCAAAGATTCAGTACATCCCATCAATAAAAATATTACATGTCAGTTAAAATTATTTTTTTCTGTCATATTCTTTCTCTCTCCTCTAATGTGTAATACTTTTATTGGACAGATGCATTGAATCTAGGTGCAACGGAAGAAACAGAAGATCTATTCGTGGTGGTATTGACACGTGTTGTGCTAATGGCATTGTAGCGGAAACAGATGATCTTCAGTTCGGATAAATCTTCAGTACAACTGTTGTATCGAAGTGGATACAACTTTTTCTCACTTTTGAAAAAAGAGCAACATCACGGGAAAATTAAATTTGAAAAAATTTAAAAAGTGTTAAATTTTTTTTTAAAAATGGAAAAAAAATTGTACCCACTTGAATACAATAGTTGTACAAAAAAATTCATTCCTTCAGCTCGCTTTTTGGCTGTGTAAAGAAAAAGAAAAGAAAAAAAAAACCAAAGCTCAAGAGACAATTAGTGAGGGAAATATCTATGGTACTACTGTTGTACCATTCACTGAGTACATCTAACCAATAAAAAATGAGAAATAACTGTCATACTTATATGAAAAGGAGAGAAAAATATTTTTTTTAGCCAAGTGTCACTTGATTAATAGCAGATGTACCTACTACAGATGTACACAAGATGTTCTCATTAGTGAGATATGTTGGAGCAGTGACGTGGCAGTTATGGAAGATGGCGATTCGCATCGACTATTGGTGATGGTGATAATAAGAGACAATTGTCAATTAGGGATCATTTTGCAAATCCTAAAATATATTTTCGAGTTTTGAAGGACTGGCCTCGTAATTAATCATTACTAGGCTCGTTATCAAGATCGCAAGTACAAAACATGACCCATAAAGCACGTGGATGAATGCGAAAATACAATTTGTTGATGCTACATTATTAATAAAAGCATAATATAATATTCGAACTCAAGACTTTTTTTGTTTTTATCCTTTTAGTTAAATCAACAATTATGATCAAGTAACATGCACTATTTGTAAAACATATATATTTCCTTCACTTATTTTCGTTCTGTGTGCTTCGTCCTTATCAAATAATGCAACCTAAAGGAAATAATATTACCACATGAAAAGAATATTGTAGTATAACTTATCTTCAATATAAAATAACCCATGGGTGAAAAAAAATATTTTAAGATTTATTCCTATGTCGCACCGATACCGTACCGACATGATATGATACGATATTCTGACATGTTAGTTTTAAAAAATATTAAATTTTAATAAGTCAAGATACATTTTGATATTAAATAATATTTTTAATGTTATAATATATAATATATTTAAAATTCAATAATTAAAAAAATAAAAGTAAACTTATAATATCCATTAATTTTATAATAAAATGTAAATAATTTGAGTGAATTTATTTTTGAGATATGTATGTTATTTTAACAATTTTAGTTTGAGTGAATTTAAACCGTCACTTTCGATCTAAGTTGACGAAATAATTTAGATACACCCATTGTATTACTGATTTAGTACGACAGGTTGATCAAATGGAGTATTTTTTGTGATGTGTGTAAAAAAAGAGAGAATTTTTTTTAATTCAAATATCAATTTGTTGAATGGAAGTTGTAGGTACATTAAATATTCCGAAAATGCTAAACAGACACACTGCGTATTATTTACATTCTTATTCTTACACGTATGTACTTTTCATCTCTGACAAGGGGAAACGGGCCTAACTCTACCAGGTTAGTTGAGATGCAAACATTTAAAATGGATTTCTATTTTTGGTCTTCAATATGAATGGCTTAAAAGTTAACTTACAACCTCAACTTGAATTGGGCCAACACCATAAAAATATGAACCTACCGAGGCAACTTACAAAAATTTAGTAAAATTATACTGGCCTTCATAAAGTTAACAGTTATTATTTCCGGAAAAAAAAAAAAAAAAACAGTTATCAAGGGATTTTTTTTTTTCGATCTTACTTTAGATAATTTTATCTGTCGTTTTGGGACGGAAATCATGGTATTTATGTAATTTTAATTTATTTCAGGATTATAATAGTCTTTATCACTCTACTTTTTTAATTTTTCAACCCAAAACGACGTCATTTCGATGAACATTAGATAAAGTTATCTAAAGTAACATAGGAAATTTTTTTCCCTTACTTTATATACTAAATGACAAAATTACCACCAAAAAATAAAATAAAATGAATAAAATTATTTTAAAGTAAATCTGTTTTTAAAGTACACAAGTAAGGTGCATTTATTTTAAATTTTAGGATTCTAATATATTTTAAATAGAATCCAACATAAATTTATATTTACTTACACACAAATTTATTTTAAAGTAACTTTAAAAAAAAAATCAAATGCTAAAAATTCTGGTTAGTTATCAGGTTTTATTATTTCTGAGTTTCTGGCGCCAATATCACCCAAGAATAAATTATTGCTGATTACTAAGAATTGGCCTGCGATCATTACCACTCAAGTAAGGCAATAACATCGCTTTTAAATTTTGGGATGTTTGGTAGAAAAATTTTATATCCGAAAATCACGTTCTCGATAATATAGTAGGGAAGTTAGTTTTCCGCAAATGTTAAAAAAAATATTTGATAGACCAAAATATTATCAAAAATATTGCTTAAATTTTCTAAAGATTGAGAGTAAAATATTATTAAGAATATATGCTAAATTTATGAAACTAGCCATATAATTAATTTTGTTTATACGTTTTTGTTTTTTCATTTCCGCTCTCTTTGTCTCCTATCAAAATTGTGGTGGTTATAAATCTCATGAATCACATGTTACATAATATTCCATGTCTTTGTAGCATGCACAAATGGGAGCAGACCAACGAGGCACACTAAAGAGCCCAAATATTTAATGGATTATGAGAAGTGAAGCCTAGTCCCTATAGTTACTAGTTAGATAGATGGTTTTATCATTTTAAATTCAAATAATCACTTAGCTTAGTTTTTTATTGTTATCGCTTTCAGCAATTGCACTTAGATTAGAATTAGTCTAGAATTTCTATACGAGTTGTTCCTATATAATGCAAAAAAATGGTTTGAATAAAATAGCTCTGTTTAATCCCCAAATTCATTCCTCTCTTCTACTCTTCCTCCTTTCCTCATCTTTTCTTATTCTCTCTTCCTATTTTCTTATATTATCCCCTTCAATCTTGTTGGCGTATTTAGGATCCATCACAACCCTGTGCTTAAACGCCTCTATTTGAAAATTTATCTTCTTTTGATTGCTCATCTCTTTTCCTTCCGATCCAAATCCAAATCCCAATACCCACTATCCAAAATTAGAAACCAGAATCCGAAACCCTTAGCGGCATTTAGTGAAGGAGATTTTTTTTATCGAAAAAAAAAAGATTTTTAAGAATATGGTGGGAATTTTTTTTTCCAGAGTAAGTTACAAAAGTGTGTTTGGTAGGTCCAAAAATTTTCAGGAAGTGTTGGGTTAATTATACTAATTTTCTGGGAAAATAAAAATATCCTGTTTCAGATGATATTTTAATTTGAGATTCTGTAGTTCAAACTGAAATGATAGTAAAAACCGGACCGAACCGGCCGGTTAAACCCGGAAACCGGTAAACCGGTTGTGTGACCGGTCCGGGTAGTATATTGGATCGGACTTGCAGACTCGATGAAACCCGGCCGAGTTTTTCGAAAACCGGTGATCCGCCGGTTCAAAAAACACTCGAAAAAATCAGATCGAAGGCATAGCCTTAAGAAACAAAAAAGAAAAGAAACGAAACCATAAATGAAATCAGAAACGAAACAAGAAGAGAGAAACCATAGATGGAACCATAAGAGAGAAAACCAGAAAACAAGTCAGAGAAGAGAAAACCAGAAATACAGACAAGAGGACTAATCAGCGAAAACCAAATCAGAGTTTACAAGATAGAGGCGGCTGAACTTCGCGAGTTAGTGACATGCGAAAAACCATGAACTTCGCGAGTTCGTCTTTGGTTTTGGCTAAAACCAGAGAAAAATAACAGAGGCAGCGGCTACTATCTTTTCTCACTGAGATTGGAAGATGCTAAACATAGGAATATTAGGGTTATGAGAAGTTGGGCCTCTTCAGTTTTTTTTTTAATTCAATGGGCCACATCTAATTTCACTTTTCTTGCAAACCCATTAACCCACAAAGAAAAATTTAATATTTAAAATCTTTTATATTTTCATATTATTTAATGTATCATTTTTTTTTCTATTCACATATGTGTACCTTTATTTTATTTATTAATTTAATAAAGGTAATATCTTCATATTTATTTTAATTTTTAAAAAAATTATAACTAGTATCCCAAATTAAAAATAAAAAAGTATATATATCCGGGTCATGCGGTTGACCCAGTGACCCACTGATTGAACCAGTGACCCAATGACCCAGTACTCCGACCGGTTCGATAACCGGGTCGGTTTTTATAACATTGGAAAAAGTTTCTCGAAGATATCTTCAGTTTCCTTATACCAAATGTTGGAAAAAAATTTGGCACATTCCATTTTCCCAGGATTTCTAAAACAAATTTCTTACCCAACAGCCCCCGAAAAGTATAATGGACCATTAACCCTCGAATATCATTCAATAATATTATTCATACATTATTTTTTTAAATATACTTTCACATTATTTTTTATGATAAAATAAAAAAACATATTTTAATACAATTACGGATCCATTTAAGACAATAGGAACTTCTCGTATTCTTTTCATAATTTAGTTTCATTATTCAATTTGTTTCCTCTATAATTTTTTTATCATTGTGGATTATGCATTATGATTGGACGAGGAATTATATCTACCTACATACATCCTTCATAGTATTGCAATATTTAGATATTTCTACGAGAGCATATATTGAACATAGCACCACAGTCCACAGCCACAATGATGAGAACGCAATTTGCAAATGGAATCTAATGGAAAACACACAGACAAAACAAAACAAACATGACGTTGATAAAATAATTATACTTTAAATAATAATAATAATAAAAGAAATGAGCTGCGAATTGTTTCATTAAATGTTATAAAAATCGGGTTGACCTAAAAAATCAGTGAACCGGTTATGTAATTGGTCCGATTTGTATATTGGACCGGCCGTGTTATATAATCGGTGCGAACTTGGCTGATTTTCTTAAAAACTGATGACCCGACCTGGTCGGTTCAATCGGTGACCTGACCAGGTTCATAAAAAAAAAAGTTTATTCTCATCAATTGATACCTTTCTTTTTTTCACTCTCACACAAATGATTTATTTTCTTTTGAAATATTTAAGTGATCTGTAGCTTATTAACTTAATAGATTATGTATCTATAACATTTTTTATTTTGGTAAATATGTATTTATAACATTAATATTATCTTGGTTATGCAATATGCAGGAAATTTTGATTTAATTTATATATAATTAGAGATGTCATCTACTGAACCTGAAATACTAATATAACAAATATTTTATTTTTGATTGATATTTTATTGGACAATGATGTGTAATTTATTATTTTTCATGTTAAAATATTTGAAATTAATATCATTTTTTACATGTATTTAAATATATTTATATTTTTTTAATATAAATTATAAATTTACACGTACTTATGAAATCATATAATTGAATCAGTAATTCACTGACTCAATATCTCGATCGAATTAATAACCGTAACAAATTTAGTAACATTAGTTTCATGGATGTGGTACATGTTACATTATTGAACTTTGTAGACCCAAGATAATCGATGAGTTGTAGACCTAAAACAATCAAAAACTGAAATTTATTTATAAAAAAATTAAGGTTGAAGATTTATAAAAAATAATAGGAGCGAGATTTCTAGTCCTTTGTTTCAAGAAATAAATAGTCATCCAATGATATACAAAAGTGTATTAACACGTGTTCTTAAAAAGTTTATGGTTAGAAATTAGTGATGCAAATTGATATGTAGTTTCGTTATCAATAATACGCAAGTCGCTTTGGCCGAGTGGTTAAGGCGTGCGAGCTTTGTAGTCCATTGTTTCTAGAAATAAATAGTCATCCAATGATATACAAAAGTTCATTGACACGTGTTCTTAAAATGTCGGAGAAAATTATATTTACAATTTTTTTTTTACAAACTATGTTATGTATTTCTGAAAGTACACTAAGGGTCTGTTTGGTGTGATGTATAAGACCTGATAGTATAAGTTTATACTATACGTTATGACATTTTCAGTTTGGTGTGACTATCGTATAGTATAAGTTTATACAGTTGGAACGCTTTATACATCAAAATAATGTATAATTTAATTCGGCCAAAAGTGATGGTTTAGGGCTGATAAGAAATTGATGTATTAATATTGCTTACAAGTACAATTCCTAATAACTAATATATCATTTCAATATTTATATATTAAAATAAAATTTTTTAATATATTAATTTTTAAAATATTGGAGAATAATATCTTATATAATACCATATCAAACACCGAATAATATTAAAATTTAATCAGATCTTATACTATCGGTCCTATACTATACAACAAACATAACCTAAGTTACACCATGTACTTCCGCTATTACTTCTCAAAATTTTGTAAACGGATTTTTCTTTTAAATAGTTTATGGTTAGAAATTCGTGATTGATATATATTTTCGGTATCAATAGTACACAAGTCGCTTTGGCCGAGTGGTTAAGGCGTGTGCCTGCTAAGTACATGGGGTTTCCCCGCGAGAGTTCGAATCTCTCAGGCGACGATTTGATTTTTTCATTTTAATTCTATTGTCCCTCGATTCTCGCGTATAATAACCCACGTCTGACGGTCCAACAAAACAACATCATCGACTCTATTGCGGACAACTACATGTGTTGGAAAATAGCATACACTCATCGTTTGTTTACTTGTAAGCTGACACGATTCTTTAATAAGTACATGAGTAATTTATATCATTTTATTATATAAACACACACATACATTAATGCACACACTTTAAGTCTACCATACACTTTTTTTTTTTTTTTTTTGGTAAATACATAGGGCATTGCCCCACGAAACAGACAAAACGAAACAAAAGAAAACAAACAATAACAGGAAAAAGCAAGACAAAAAGAAAACTAAAAACCATCGACTCAGGAGAAACAAACTCAGCATCTTGCAGCTGGAGTGATGACTCCCGGATCCAGCATATCAGCAGTAAGAAGATTAAGTAGCTCACTGTGAGGGGATGTAATAGTGGATAAATCAAAAGGATCATCCATTGCTTTCTTCGCTAGCCAGTCCGCACAATGATTACAGGTCCTAGAAATATGCTTCAACAAGACAGACCAATCCTTATTGAGAGCAGCTCGAATCTTAGTTACCAGAGGTAGCTTACGAGTGTCATTACCAGTCATGGTAAGAAGGCCAATGGCTTGAGCAGAATCTGATTCAAGAATAATTTTCTTCCAACCAGATTTCCAAGCAAACTCCAACCCATGTAAAATAGCCCAGAGTTCAGCTTGCAAAGGGGAGCAGGAACCAATAAAGACAGAGAAACCAGAAACCCAATTCTCCTCCCAGTCTCTCAATAATCCCCCACATGCAGCTCTCTCATTAGAAACTGCACCATCAACATTTAATTTTAAATAACCTTGAGTTGGAGCAATCCAGGCAGGGGAGGATCTGATGGGGGGTATATAGGATCAACTTTTGTTAACCATTTTCTGTTACAGCACCTTAACTCTCTAATTGATTCAGCAATACAAGGAGAAGGGTCTTCAGGTCTCTTTACAAAGCCTTCATGAAGCTCTTTATTTCTCCAATACCATAAGAAATTACAAACGGTAAAGAAAAAGTCCCTCCAATCCTTGGCATGGGTATTCTTTATATTCAAATTGAGGATAATCCACTCTTTGGAACAGCTTGAGGTGAAAAAACCAGGAGGAAGAGGATGCAACAAAGGTATTAGCCAGACCTTTTTAGCTTTATTACAGTCTCTAAAAGCATGGAGCAGGGTCTCCGCTAGATCAGGACAAGAGGGGCAGCTATTAGAGGAATCACTCCATTTGCTGATATAGTCTTTAGTTAGCATCCTACCATGGAGCATTTTCCACAAAAGAAGCTTAACTCTCTCTTTCCCTTTCCAACTCCATATCCGGTCCCAGCAGCTATCACTAGAGAGGGAGTTAGGACAGGTCAGATTTCTATAAGCCGATTTAACTATAGACTGACCTGGAAGCAAATTTCTCCAGCTAACACAATCCTCTCCTGCTTCCCCATCAGGATGAGGAATAGTCATAATCTGGTTTACTACACTTTCATTAAAATGGTTAAAGAGAAAGTGTGTATTCCATCCCTCTCCTGAAGAGAAAGAATTATGGTTTATTTTGAGATCAACAGTCTCAGCTGAAAGAGGAACAATTGCTAACGAAATTAAGCTAGTGTTGAGACCAGCCCAATCATCCTTCCAGAAATCAACCTTCTTCCCATTACCAATCTGCCAAGAGATGTTACTTAACATATCTGGCCAGACTTTTCATAAACTTTTCCATAAATGAGAATCATACGGTTTAGAAGATACCTCCTTTAACAACTCTTTATTTCTGCCATATTTAGCCACTAGCACTTGAGCCCACAGGTGGTCAGGGGATTGAATTAACTTCTAGGCACATTTTTGCAGGAAAGCTTCATTTTTCTTTCTAAGATTGATGATCCCCAAACCACCTTGCTTTTTGTCCATCTGGAGCTGCTCCCACCTTACCGCATGGTGATTCCTATGATTATCAGTGTCTCCCCAAATAAAGCTCTTTTGAATTCTTTCTATCTCATCACAGATGCCCTTTGGGAGAAGGCTATTCTGCATATGAAACATAGGAATAGCTGAAATGACTGATTTAGCTAATGTCACTCTCCCTGCCATAGACAAGCAGCTCTTTTTCCAGCCCTGGAGTCTCCCATTTACTCTGTCCATGATCTCTCCATAATGTAGTTTATTTATTCTTCCATGCTTCATTCTATAGCCCAGGTATCTGCCAATATTCCTAGTATGAGCAAAGCCACTTATCTCCACAATAGAATTAGCCAGCTCAGAAGAAACATTCTTAGAGAAGAAAATGTTTGATTTGGGGTAACTAACCTTTTGCCCCGACATGTCACCGAAGATTGCAAGACAGTTCAGAATAGTCTTGATCTGATTAATGCTAGCTTCACCGAAAAGAAGCAAATCATCTGCAAAAAGCAGGTGAGATATAATTGGACCACCTTTTCCAGCTTTCATGGGCTTCCACTCCTCTCTATTAATGCAGTCAGCAATTAAATGAGACAGCTTCTCCATACACAGAACAAAGATATAGGGAGATATGGGGTCCCCTTGTCTAATTTAAATGTGATGTAATTTGTTCTAATAAAAACCTGTAATTTTTTTTTCTTCATGTTTTTATTTCTACCGCTCAAAAGAAAAGATTGGCTTCAAATTCAAAGCGAGCGAAATCATTACGCTTTTTTGTGTGCTAATGTAATGGACCAAAGTTGATTGAAAACAATGTCACCTTAACAACTTTAATATCTTGTTAGCAATTAAACAAAACGTCATGATTAATGTTGGACTCTTCTCTCATATGGCAAAAGCAGCCATTGGATGTGTCTGAAGTCGTCACATCGACACTCGCATAAGTGTAATACAATAATTACATGCAAAGTATGAAAAAACGTGAGCACAAGATCATAAGAGTTACTCTAATAAGTACATTCTTCCAAGTCCCAAACCCCTAGCAAAATCATTTTGCATTCATTTAAATGGTTTTATTAATGTTATGTTACATAATTTAAGTTATGTTTCTAACACACACAACAAAAGGGAGAGAGAAAGAAAAAATATGTGAACCCCACCTCTTTAATGTGTGTATAGGAAAATGAAGTTGCGTTATGTTACATGATAAACATGAAACCCTTCATTTAAATTATTGACATTTGACCACGTGGAAATTAAGATGAAAAATTTAGAGTAAATTTTACATATTTAAATCGGTGACAATATCGAAAATGAAATGCAAATAATTAATAATAATACTCTTAACTTTATGGGGTGTTTAGTAGTGGTATTTTTTTTTAGAATCATGGGAAATTCATATTGGAATTTTAATATATCCATGTTTGGTTCATGGAAAGCAAAAAAATTCCCAAGGAATCGGAATCCTATGATTCCTTTTTGTGAAGAAAAATACTATTCTAAAATACCTTATGAGAGGTAGTATTGTGCTAATCCCATTGAATGGAAACGTTTTGTAATTTTCAAGGGACAAAAATACCCTACTATTAGCGTGATAATTTTCTCCAAAAATCGAGAGCTGATTCATGCCCCTGCTAATTTCCTCTGCTTGGCTGCTCGTGACGCCGCTTCCCCTGCTTCGTTGTTATCTTCGCCACCGACGTTAACGGTAATATACTTATATATATGTCCCTTGGGCCCGTAAGAAGAGAGAATCTAGCAAGCTAGAAAAGTAAGAGAGTAGTGTTGATTAAAAAAAAAAGAGCAGCTAGAGAAGGAGGAGATAGAGATGAGGATTTTTCCGAGGTTCAACTCTGTCAAGAGCAGTGCATGAGGAAGAGGAGCGTGAGCATGATGAGGAAATCAAGTTCCCTAATTTTCAAAAAATAAAATAAAATAAATAATTATAAAGGTTAATCTTGTAAATTTGATATATATTGCCATCAACCAAACATACCATTAGAAAAATTAATCCAACATTCCTAAGAATATTTTGGCCTACAGAATAATTTTTTTATAACATTCCCAGAAAATTTACTTTTATGTTATATTCCCGAAAATCATGATGAGATAAATAAAATTTTTGCTCGACTAAACGTCCCCTTATAATGATAAATAAGAATCATTAATTCATTATTTTCTCCGCCACTGGAAACGAGCTTGTCATTTCCTTTTCTTAAGATTTAGGTACATAACAAAAATCTCGAATTTGGTCCTTCTCGTTATGACATGACTCATGATTGATAAAGAGGTTCTTCTCTGTACCAAAAAAAAAAAAAAGAGGTTCTTCCAACACTAACCTTCAATGATTTAAATTTTAATCATTCCCAATGCGGTTCGTTTTACCGTACCCCATGACCTCGACCGTCGTCATGGTTGATTTTGATTGTGTAACTATTTTTTTTTAGTGAAGCCAATCGTAATTATCTCTTTAAAATAAGTTGGTTCCTTTTGTATCTTTATAACTCACTAATTTTGATTGTTTGAATCGTGTGAGTCTAATCTGGAATGTTGTAGGGTGAGGGTTTTTTAATGATTTATATTATTATCTAGAGGATGAATATTTTTATTACCAAAATTTTCTACTACTAATTAACTACCTATCAAATCACCATTGAATCAAAGAGAGAAAATGTTAAAAAGTTTTTAAAAAGAGAGAAAATGTTGATCCAATGGTGATTAGATAGGTAGTGAGTTGTTAGTAGAAGATTTTGGTAATAAGAATATCTCTCATCTATTATCTAATATGTTTTCTCACAATAAAATGATTTATATTATTATCTAATATGCCCCTTCGAAAGAGAGTCCCGAGTTAATTGAACTTGAAAAGTGAATGTTGCATCAGGTTCAGGCTATGATACCATATAAAGATTCATCTGAACCCAAAATCTTATATTATTCTCTAACACATCCCTCACATAATTTGAAACATGGATATTACATAAGTTCAATTCTTTAACAAAATCGATGTTTAAACTCCTCCCAAAGGTGATATGTGGGGATAAAATCGAGGCTCTTTCTTTTCTACTTACACAGCTCTCTTACTACCAACTGAGCTACCATAGTTGGGTGGATTGATTGTTTTTCTATGTTAAAATAATTCAAAAACACACGTGTTAATTATGGCATGGGATGTTTATTCCAGTTGGAAATGATATCGGAAAGCACTTTCCATTTTCCTTCCCTAACTCTCCGTTCGTAACCCAACTTGTCATTTCAAATTAAGTTGCTTTAAATTCACTTCATGATAACTATTCGATACACAATAACATATTTCTCGTTGCACTGATTATTTGCCACTATTTAGCTATACTTTAAAGTTGAAAATCAAAGCTGAAGTTATTATTGCTCTTGGAATTTAATCTTTAATCTCAAACTAACTTTCTTATAATAATATGATGAAAATCCACAAATCAATGAAAAACTAATCCGACTAAGTACCTATTAACCGTGATTCACTCATCACCCATTGTGGACATATTCTTTTGATTAATTAAACTCTCCAAATTCATACACAACCACGAATTGTACGCAAATCTGGTTGTTGCTTCCAAAATTCTAAAAGCACAATCATTCAGCATTATGATCTTAAAGACATTCAATTTGAACCAAAGGATAAGTATTGTAGAACAAACTTATCACTAATAGTGGTATTGTTTTGTACATCATATCACAGTATAACTACGATATATATATAGGAATATGATATTATTACACTAGTGTAAGAGTTAAAAGTCTTACATTCAATCTTAATCATTGATCCACTTGTATCCGATGGCTCACATTACCAAAAAATTTGAGTTCTTAGATATAAGTGGAATCAACGGACAGGATTGAGAGTGTGCCTTATACTGATGTAAAATGATCTTGACTTTTACATCTCAGCCGTTGATGGACGGAAATCAACGGTTGTCATTTATAGTGTAATTAATAATTAATTAATATAACTTCTTAAACTATAACCGTTGGATGGACGGAAATCAACGGCTAGGATGAGGAGTAAGACTTGTAAGTCTTACTCTCGAGTCAAATGATCTCTACCATATATATATATATATATATATATATATATATATATATATATATATATATATATATATATATATATATATATGATGGTTTTAATAAGAGTTATGTTGTAGGAAAAGTGATTGTGTTATGTTATAGAGATTCGTTTTGCGTGCCAGAGTTTTTTTTTGCTGCGGGCCCCACAAAATATTGTGTGTGTAGGAAATTTTTTGTGGTTATGTGACATGATAGATGATAAACCCTTTATGTATATATAAACAATATTTAGAAGTATTAACGATCCATGACCATTTCTTTTCACAAGTATGACAGATTCTTGTAATTAGCAAAGTGACTTCAATTTCATCACAATTATGTAAAATTCACAAGACTAATTACATGATCACCATCCAAATATACATGACTGACTTTTATTTCAGACCTACCTTGTTATTCAGTGTATTTAATTTGCTCCCCCAGAATAATGGACAAAAATTCAAATATTACAAGGTTTTATGGCGGTGCTGAAGAAGTTTCAATAATGACTAGGCAATATCATAGGATCCTCAGAAGACTTAAAAGAAAGGGAAAGCTAGCCAGGGAGAACAGTACTTAATGGATCAGTTTGAAAAATCAAGAAAGGGAAAGGATGAAATATCTTTCATCAACTCCTCCAAGTCCCACTCTCCCATGTTTAACTCTTCTTGAAACAAATTCTCCACCCCATGAGTTCTATTTTCACCTCTCTTATTGTTGCTAATATTGCAGTTATTAATAACACTGTTTATGTCATCAAAGTAACTATTGCTATTAGTATCTCCTTTGCATGCACTCTCCACTTTCAGGTTATGGTCAGAAATAGTGCTAACACTCTCTAGAGGAGGAACACACATTTCCCCTTCTGCCCCAATATTTACACTCCCAAAAACTCTATTTTCAAAATAAAAATCTTTGCTGTTGTTAACTCCACTCTGTGAGAAACATGACCCTGTACCGTTGAAGAATCCACCAGAAGCTGGCATGTTTAGTCCATGCTCTATTGTTGGAAACCTGTCAATTATGGTATTGAGAACTGTTGTTTGCACTGATGGTGATGGAGATGAACTGAACATAGGCATAAAGTCAGCATGTTGATGATCTTGTATAGAAGTAAACCCTCCCATGTTATTAAGGTCTTTGTTATGCTCATATGAGGACTCGCTTGTGTTTGGTGAGGTTGTGGATGACAAGTTCTTGAGTCTTTTCTTTATTGTTGAATTCCAAAAGTTCTTAATTTCATTGTCGGTTCTCCCAGGTAAGCGTGCCGCTATTTGAGACCATCTTTCAAAAGGAAACACAATTTAATGTCATTTCTTGGGATAGGATCCGTTTACAAATTTTTTTTGCAAGTTACACTAAATACGATCGGTCGTATACTGAGTGGTTAAAGTACGACCGGCCGTACTTAGTGTAGTTTGTAAGAATTTATAAACAAAAAATTTATAAATATAACATGCCCCGTCATTTTATTACATAGCACAAAATTAAATTGAGTTGAGTGGGTGACTATGTATATGTTTCTTTCCATCTATCTATAACTAAAAAAAAGAATGCATGCTTTGCATGGAAGGTAATAAATTTTTTTAAACGATACAAATAAAGAAGTGTCATTAACTCGAAGTCCAGAAAAGACGAATCACAATGCCTATCTATGTTATTTTCATTTGTTCTTTTGTCCGCTACAAGGATCCGCCTAGACTTATATATATTATTTTTATTTATGTTTAATGCATGTTTTGAATGTATTTTAACTTTGAATTATTTGTGCCACATCTTAGACCATGGAGAACTAGATTTTGACACCCAAACAAATTTTTGACTGTATGATTTGTCGGACATGCGATGACTGTGTTGTTGACTTTCTTGCATTCTTCTATGTTTTATAGGAGTTAAGTTATTATGCTCCCGGACTTCAAAAAATTAGGTGGGGTTGAGGTGAGAGAAAAAGTTGAGGAGAGATAAAAAATTGAGGAGAGAGGAGAGAGAAAAGGGAAAAAATAAAATTTAGTACAGGTGTAATTTTTGAGCGGAAGGACCACGGTGGTCCTAGAACATAATAAAAAATTCCATTTTATAGATATAGGCATTTTTTTATGGGAAAATGGTGGCATGGAATTTGAGAATCTTACAAATTATTCATATACTTTTTCTAAACCACACCCGCATCCGTTCTAGTGGCTAACAAATATTGAACTTTTGAAATGGTATTAAATAAGACTCATTCTTTTTTATTTTCAGACACTAATAATGCATCTATCTCTTTCACTTTTTCAGATAAAGATGATGACTACAATTAGAACGAGCTCTAGTGGATGTTAGAAATGCCAGATACACTTAATACTTGGATTTACATTACACAAGTGCAGCAATGTCGGGTTCTTAAATATGATATAAAAGTTTAAAATTTATTTTTTAATTAAGGCAAAATCACTTCTCATATTTTTTTGCAGCAACTCAATATAACTATGTATTAAGAGTAGTATATAATTGTAATGGTAAAATTATTTTTTTCTCTTCGCGACGTCAGTCGACAATGTCTAAGGAGAGAGAAAAAAATAACTTTATTATTATATCTATATACTACACGTAATACATAGTTATAATGAATTGCCGCAATCAGTTCTTTGTAATGTTAATGATGCATGGATCCAAAATTGGTAATGAAGATAGATAAATTCATGGGAGAGAACATATAAGTACAAAAGAGATAGGTGGACCTGTTTCCAAGAAGGGAATGGAAATGGATGATGAGTTGTTCTTCTTGGGGTGAGAATGCGCCTCGTTTAAGATCAGGCCTCAAGTAATTGATCCATCGAAGCCGACAACTTTTGCCACATCTTTGCAAGCCAGCATTTCTGGCCACATCACTCCAACGGTGTATTACAAAGTATCAAAATCAATTTCTAATAGCACTCATATCACACATATAACACACAAAATTCATTTTATCAAAGATAAAATTTATATTATAATTTGTTATCTATCACCTATATATATATATTGTTACTACTAATTTATAGTTTATTATTATTATTATTAATTTATTATTATTATGAATTACTTTTATTTTTATGGGATATTACAATAATAGTACATGATAAACAAGAATCTAGGCCTATGGAAAAAAAGAGAGGAGAAGATATAGACTCATTGAGAGAAAAATACCACCTGTTGTATTAAAAACAAAATAATTGAAAGAAAAAAAAATTAAGAAACACAACTAGGGGTGTTAACGGACCGAGCCGAGCCGAACTTTGATCTTAACGGGCCAAGCCTGTATTTAAACGTGTCAGACTGGCTTTAGCCTGTTACCTGTTACGAATATAATATTAGCCTGTGGCCTGGTTCATTTACAAAAAATAAAAGTCTATCTTAAGCCCGTGGCCTGTTTATTTATTAAAAATAAAAATCTTACCTTTCAACTTGCAGCAATATTTAACCCATTAATCATGCACTCGTATGTATTTTTTTGTAAGAAAATTATAGCTATTTCTTTTATAATAAAAAATATATATTAATATTAAAAAGTCAAAATAACAACGGCACATTTACTTTACTTTACGTTGCTTTTCCTTAATTTTTTTTTTTTGAACAAAGGGGAAAGCAACAAAACTAGAAACAAAACAGAGTCTGGGGAAAGTAGTGCCCATCAAATCTCTAGCAAACAGCTCTCTACAATCCATAGGGACTTCAAGAAAAAGTTGTAGATCCCAGGTGTCTAATAGTCTCCCTTTGGTTGCAGCGTGGAAACCGCGCTTGCAGCGCCAGAAGAGGAAAATTGTCCGAAGCCACCGCGCTGCTAGCGTGGTGACCGCGCTTGCAGCGCCAGAGGATCGCGTCACTGTTGAATTCAGATTTTAAATTCAAAATTTGAATTCAAATTTGTTTTAATTAAATCTTTCCGTTATACGTTTATGTAATAAAGTTATACTTTAATATTTCCGTTATAACGTTTATGTAATAAATTGTATGGTTTCCGTTAAACGTTTCGTCAGAAGGGCAATTTTGGAATTTCGCGAGAAAACCCTAGTTGCTGCCTATATAAAGGATCCTCTCCACCATTCTAAAGCATAACACACCACAAGACCTAGAAAGGAGCAGATCGGCTGGAGAAGGAGGGCGTTCTTCGCGTTCATCGTTCCATTCTTGTAAATCTTCTTCTTCTATTTTTATTTTCAGTTCATGTTGAAATCAGATCAGCGATCATGATGTTGATTGGCTAGATCTATTTCTGTAGTCAGGGGCATGATCCCTTTGTGAGCAATTGTTACAAGGATTGAATCATTATATGTATTGATTTTAATATATTTCATCTTTATCTTGTGCGTATTGATATTATTTCTGTTAGATCTGACCAACCTAATAGGGGATGATATTCTGGGGATTAGGGTTCGCAATAGGAATATTGGAATACTGATCCTGAAAGGAGATAAAGATGACGCTCCATGCATGTTCTAGGAATAGACTTGTATGGATTGCATTCATGGGATTTATCTACATAATGCTTATTTTCAGGCGGGATTACTAAGGGATTAGGGTTCCAACTGAAGTAAAGGGTTAGATCACCAAGGGATTGGGATCTAACTAATTATTTCTAAAAAGATGATAATTTGTCTGAGTTGTTAATTTTGGTAAGTATTGTGAATCAATCCAAAGTAAAATTGGGAACAATTGGTGAATGTACCCTGTATCCAAAGCCCGGCCCATTTATAAAAAATAAGAAAGCCGACATGGCCTACAGGCCTTGTAGGCCTATCGCTGTAGATAATAAGCAAAAAAATAATAATATTATAGAGCAAAGAAAGTTCCGTTCATGCATGCACTAGTACTTCTCATATGAAAAAAATGACAAACAAGAAAGAGTCAACATAATACCCCATCTCTAGAATGTATATCACTAAGGGTGTAAATGGGCTGGGCTGGACCGGGCTTTGCCATGCCACATAAAATAAATATTATTTTATTATTTTATTTTTAATAAATTTGGCCAGCCTACAAGGCTTTGGGCCAAGCTTGCCAAAATTGGCCTTCGGCCTATTTGTTTAAAAGGCTTTCTTATAAGTCTAAGCTTACTCTATTGTTCTAAAAGGCCGGGCCAAGCCAGGCTTAATGTAGGCCGGGCTATAGGGTGGGCCGGGCCAGCCCAGCCCATTTACACCCCTAATTAGGAGTGATATAATATGCCCACTTTACGTACTTGAATGATGCAATTTAGATTAGTCTTAGATCTTTGTCAAGACCTTTTCTTTTTGAAATTTTGAATTTTGATGACCCAACTTTGTTCTATTCGGTTGTGATGCCATTTCAAGATGGATGGCTTCTTCGTTATATTATGATTCTTAAACTATTTCTAATTGCTTTTCACATTCGTATTTGTATGTGTGCAAACTCAATTATGAGCTTGTTTACATTTCTCATAATATCGTTTTCTGTATTCGGAGTATTGATATCATATCAGGAACATCATGGTATTTTCTTTAACTATATTAATTATTTCTAGTGGCTTGTAGTGCCTGCAGGTTGAATAGTTTCTGATAAAGCGGGAAGATGTATGCCCAGGGTTCTAATCTTGGGAATTCCTGCAGACGAATTCCACAAAATTCTTCATCATTTGTTCCAATCCTTCCTCAGAAGAGAGGTTTTGATTTAAGCCACAAATATGAAAGAAACCAAGTAGTGTTCTCCATGGACTGGCGTAACAATTCTAGCATCGGCTACAGCCGTCGTTTGATTAGAAAAAAGATGTAAGTGATATGAAAGTTTATATATTAACCTGAACTAGTGTAACTATTTTTTTGGTACAAAAACTTGTGTAACTCTTGACACCATAGAGATGCTGAAATTAATAGTGGGGTCATTTACTTGAACATAAGATTGTCATTGAATTGAGACTAACTAAATTTTACTTCAGATATGCAATTCTTAGTTCCGGACTTTATTATGAGCCAATACAACAGGCATCTGATATTGCAGATATTCTGGAAGAGCAGCTGTTTATTGATGCTGCTTCAAAGGTTTGTTTCTTGAATTGTGTCTGAGCAAGTGAGGTTTCTATTTGTTATCAAGGAAATAAGAGGATTAAATGCAAGTTGTGCCCAAATCTTGATAACTAAACATCTTTGATATTTGTTGATGATTTTTCTTTCTAAATTTTTGGCAGGAGGAGTATATGAACGAGGAGACGTTGATACAGCGATTTCACACTCACCTGAGTGAGGTGTTTGGGACAAAATACAGTCAACTACAAGTAGATAGTCCCATTCCTTCCACATCTCAGACAGTGCCCTCATCTGGGTTATTACATGCTTGGTCTAATGGAAGTCTACCGGCACTTGCTTTTCAAGTGGATGGTCCTATCATAAATGCCACAGATTATTGTTCAATGGCTATAAACAACAAATATGGATATCCAAACGGGGGACTATCTCACCCTTCTGCTGTTCAAGAGCATGTTTTTTCGCCTGATAATTGTTCATCAATCACTAAATGTAGTGATATGGATTTGTTTTCTAACTTTCCTATTTCTGGTGGGGTATGCAATCTGGAAGCTAGCTCCAAAACAAATTGTAAAGCTTCTATGGCCCAGCCTAGTTCATGCTTTGTTGCAAGAAATAAGCGTGCCCCTTGTGGTAATTCTGAAGCCAAGCCACCACCACCCAAGAGACCAAAATTGGAGTCAGCTTTTAGTGTCTCTTTAGTTGATAACAGAAGTACCGAGCATTCTCTTTGCAAAGAAATAATTAGCTCTGAAGAAGAAACGGGAATGGATGCTAACACATGCCATTTATGTTCAATGCAAAAGCTGTTTTTCAAACCAGTGTCAATTTATTGCTTCTGTTGCAACAAACTAATTAAGCGAAATGCATACTATTATTATAAAAAAGCAGAAGAGTTTGATACACAGAATTGCTTTTGCACCTCGTGCTATAAGAATTCTCGAAGCGGGCACATCACATTCAATGGGGTATCTGTTTCCACGACACTTCTTGATAGAAGGAGAAATGATGAAGTAATTGAAGAAGGGGTAAGTTTAATCTCCCTGCACTATAATTCAGCTTTATATAGAGAACTATAAGCTCACTCTTTTTTACTCTTTTTTCTTATAGTGGGTACAATGTGATAAATGCAAAAGATGGCAACATCGAATATGTGCACTCTATAACGATAAAGGAGAGTTGGATTGCGGAGCTGAGTACATATGTCCTATATGCCGCTTAAAGGACATTGAAAATGGAATGCATGTACCCTTACCAAAGACTGCTATTTTTTGTGCTAAGGACTTGCCAAGCACCATGCTCAGCGAGCACCTTGAGAAAAGACTTTCTAGTCGTATCATACAAGAGAGAGAAGAGAGGGCAGAAGTTGAAGGGAATGAAAATTTCGATGAGGTAAGATGGAGTATACTGTTTAATTGAAGTGGTTGAATACGAATACCTATGTTACCGCAATAGCATGCATCTACATAAACTTACATGTTTTAACTTTTTCTTTTTTGGTAAGCACATGTTTTAACATTTTCTTATTCTTATGCAAGCAAGTAAATTGAAAGTAATAGTAAACTAATAATCTTTCATAAAAGAACCCCAGTACTAAGAAACAAGTTTCTGTTAAAATAGTTGTGCTTCAGCCAGAAGAAAGGCTGTAATTTTTATATCTTTACATGCAAGATATTATTCTTCTCATATTATTGTTATTCATCTTTATCAACTGCTTTTACCTATATCCTTTTATAAAAAGAATTATATAAAATTATGTATTTTCTGATTTGCCATGTACTACTCCAATTTGCCAGGATTTAGCAGCTGAACATCTAACTGTTAGAGTAGTATTATCTGTTGACAAACAATTGAAAGTGAAGAACGAGTTTCGGGACATCTTTTTGGAGGAACTATCCTGCTGAGTTCCCTTATAGATCAAAAGTAAGTACAGAGGTTAATAGATGATTAAATGTATTTCCAATTGTTTCTGGAGGACTAAACCTCTCATGATATCTCCACCATTGTGTCTATTATTCAGAAGAAGTGATAGTGGCACATTTTGTTTCAGGTTATTCTTTTGTTTCAGCAGATTGAAGGAGTGGATGTATGCCTTTTTGGAATGTATGTCCAGGAGTTTGGCTCGGAATGCGGCAACCCTAATCAGCGTTGTGTATATATTTCATATCTTGATTCTGTTAAGTATTTTAGGCCTGAAAGGGCGACTAAGAGTGGAGAAGCTCTTCGAACCTTCGTTTACCATGAGTTATTGGTATGTTGCTTATAGATCATGTTGCTAATTACTTGCTCCTTGTTTTTGTTAGACCACATTTCACCTTGGGTTCATTTACTATGTCAATTAAACCAACAAAAATGAACACTTAATCCTTCTATTTGTTCTATTTACGTTTTCTTTTTCTTTTTCTATCATTAGATTGGATACCTGGATTTTTGCAAGAAACGAGGTTTCACAACTTGCTACATATGGGCATGTCCTCCTTCGAAGGGGGAAGATTATTTACTATATTGTCATCCTGGCAATCAAAAGACTCCGAAGAATGATAAATTACGGCACTGGTATGTCTGTCTTTCTCCATATTTGCGTGTGTTGAATTTTTATGTGCTTGTGTATGCATCACATTAGCCATATCTCAATAATGAAAGGGTATGTAATAGAGTATTTTAATTTTCTTTTATACATATAAACATATATATATATATATATATATATATATATATATATATATATATATAGCTTGCTTGCATTGGGAAAATTGGGCAAACCTGGAATAGTTTCTTTGTAAATATGCAAAGATAAGACTGCGTATAGAGATTGCCCTCATCCCTATCCAAACTAGATGTGGTTTAAGGGGAAATGGTTTTTATGTTTTTTTTTGGAAAATTAGCACTGCAATGTAACCATTGAGTATTTATATTATTTGTTTAATATATGTAGGTATCATTCAATGCTAAGAAAGGCTGCTGATGAAAATATTGTTGTTGGTTTAAGCAACATATATGATCGTTTCTTTGTTCCTACTGAAAAATGTGGCTTCAAGGTAACTACTGCTCATTTGCCATACTTTGATGGAGACTATTGGTCTGGTGCTGCTATGTATCATGCCAGGAAAATTGAACAAGAAAGTGGAGGAGACTATGAAAGGGCGTTGAAGAAAGTGAAAAGAGCTTTAAAGGCCATGGGATATGTAAATCCTTCAAAAGGCACTGCCAAAGACATTCTAGTGATGCAGAAAGTATGTATGCCTTTTCTTTCGACTTGATCCATTTGTTAAAGTAGCTCTTCATAGTTGAATCTGCTTAAATAGCTTAAGCGTGTTATTTGAGAAATCTCCCTCGTGGAATTTGAGCTAGTTATTTAATGAGATGCTGGATAACTCTTCAAGATTAGATGTAGTCGCGATAGTAATTTGGTTTTGCAAGGCTTAATAGGAACAAAAGGAGGTATTATATGGTCCTTGAGACATCACATGTTAATTTTGAAGGGAATTAGTGCAGTACTTTGAAGGATTAAGTTGTTAACTTCTTAGATTCATAGAGCTATAAGTTGTTCTTCATGAATAACATAACCATTCTTCCGCATGTTTTATACAGTGTCTAGACCTCTTTCGTCGTATCCCACCTTTTATACCTTTCGGAGGGTAGATTTTGTGATGAGTAATTGATATGTGTTAGACTTTGAACTGGTTATGAAAAGGTGTGATAAGTAATTTTAATGGTTAAATGCAACCTCCCTTT
Organism: Gastrolobium villosum; assembly: GCA_032173675.1. Lineage (NCBI taxonomy): Eukaryota > Viridiplantae > Streptophyta > Magnoliopsida > Fabales > Fabaceae > Gastrolobium > Gastrolobium villosum. The sequence goes on from JAVKPL010007373.1 coordinate 277,018, forward strand.
TTGCTCAACAAGAAAAGAAATGCAATCTCCCTTTGTATTTCCGTTGGTCCGTAAAAGTCAAAGTATTAATTTTTTACCATCCAATTATCCCTGTTACTAACTTAAACCTTAGTTCATCAAAGTGAAAACCCCCTATTTCATTTAATGGTTTCGCTACGTCTTCTGTATTGAAATAAAAGTTTACTATTCCATGCTCATTGGAAACTTATTCACTCAGTTTTATTTTAAGTATATAGCATATGATTCATGTCAGTTTATAATTTCTTTCTTAGTTACTAAAACAAAGATACCCACATTTTGTATTTCATATAGCATTTTAATTACCAATGTCATCATTATTCTACTACTTCTACTATATATTTGATTATGTGAAATTTTCTTCTATAGTACATGTTTATTTAGTGAGTCCCAGACTAGTATGTTATTTACCTGCAATCTATCGAGCTTTGGATTTCTGTCTTTTCCTTTATTATTGTGTCTCATCATTTACGCAGCTGAAACATGCTCATGGAATGTGATATATCCTTTTATACATAACTGAATAAAATTTTGCAATGTTCTTATATGTTAGAGTTCAAGTTATTTACATTGATACTTCATGTGTTTTTGTTGTTAATTGATATTTCTTCCTTTTCTTTTTACCACTCTATATCTATTAGCTGGGCCAAGATATATTGCCTCTCAAGGAAGACTTCATCGTAGTTCACCTTCAGTATGCATGCATGCACTGCCATGAAGTGATAGTGTCTGGGAGGAGATGGTTTTGCACTGAATGCAAGAAATTTCAGGAGTGTGAAAGGTAATGATAACTTAAAATGCATGTATTGGGATTGTTTTTTCTCTCCTCTGTTTATTCCCTTAACTTGTATTTTGGTTATACATGTGCTGGTTTTGCTTACTCTAATATTAGAAGTTTTGTTGACGAAACATAGTTCAAATTCTCTGTTGATTGCATAATTTTGTTCGTCTTTGTTGTTCTTTTGAATCGGTATCAAAGTGCCAATCCTCCATTCATTTGGCATTTTCTCACATAGAACAACTTACTTAGTCTAGTTATACCTTTCTCCTCTAAACACTTCCAAACTTCATTGGATATATATTATCCCTTCTAAGTTCCAATTAATTTACCATTATCCAACTTCTTTAGTGCTTACTTTACCTCAAATTCCATGATTCTGTGATAAAAAGTATAAAATTGGGCACCCGCTTTAGTGATTATGTCCTTCCATTTCAATCAAGGACAAAGCACAAATTGAATTTGATTATGCACCTCTTGGTGTCTTCCCTTTTTTTCTTTTGCTCATATTTTGTTTCTTCATACGTTTGTACTACAGTTCTTTTTGTTTAATGTTAAGTAGTTTTGACAGTTGGGATAAGAAAAAAAAATGGGCTTATTTCATCTACTTTTGTATCAATATTTCAGATGCCATACTGCTGACTCGCACATTTCACTTAGTGGCGAGAGGCATACACTTTGTCAGGTAATTGCCTAAACTTGATGCTAGGTTCATATGATTTCCTCATTCATTAGTGTTTTCATGTATAACACCTCGGAAAATTAAATGTGAAATTATGTGATAAAATATGGGTTTAAAAAGGGAAGGATTAGTGAAAATCCGAGGATTAGGGCCAAAATGGGCAAAAAGGGCAAAATGGTAATTTGCCAAGAACGTGAACCGAGGCATGAAAAATGGAGTTAGAGATTTAATATGACAAAAATAATGCTGGAAATGGAATCAGGGCGGAAAATTGAGTGAATAGGCAAATTTGTGAAAAAGTGATGAATAGTGACTTTTTAAGTGTTAAATACTGCGGTACGAGTGTACCGATAAGTGTGAAATTTTTATGAGAATTTTGAGGAAAGAAAAATATGACATGGACTGGAAAAATATGTAGATTAAGAATATATGATCATAATTTTTATCGGAGTTGAAGTTAGATCGCGTGTGGGACCCGTGTGACCGGAGTCACTTAGCCTCCCACCCTTTTCTCCTTCTCTTTCCTTCCTTTTTCTCTTCTTCTTCGCGCACCCCCCTGCAAATGGAACCAAAACACCCATTCTTCTTCTTTTCGCCATTTTCTCTATTCTTCACCAAATCACTTGATTTTGGTGTTGAAATCTATTGTAAACGACCTTCCAAAGCCATTGGTAACACTTAGAAGCCATGAAATCATCTCCTTGGGGCGAAAATGGACAAACTCAGATCCGACCCCTTTGGTGTTCTTGGAGTTTTTGGAGTTTTTGGATCTCTTTTGGATTGATGGAGCCTTGGTGGTGTTCCTACACTTGATGGTGAGTATATTTGTGGTATTTTTATGGTTGGATTCATAGATCTAGGAATTTATGCTTTAAACCTTTGATTTTAGATGTGTGATGATAGAGAGCTCAAATGGAAAAATGCTATTAGATGAAAATGCCTTAGAATGATGCATGAAAGCTAAAAATGCTATGATAAATTTTGGTGAAAAAGTTGGGTTTTTAACTTAGGAAAAATTGTGGAAATTCCATGAAAAGTGGTATGTGGTGAAATTGAATAATTGAATAATGGACCATTGGTATAGGTTGATAATGAGATTACATGATTAGTATGAGTATTAAAATGAATTGAAAACCTTGTAGAACCAATCTTTGAGGAATTCGAACCATAGGGTGGTTTGGAGGAAAAATGATGTAAAGGTTGTGAATTTGATGGAAAATGATATAAATATGATGTTTAATTGGATAATGGTATAGTGTGGTATAGTGGAATGAGAAGAAAGAATGTGTGATTCATGATGTATGTGGTAATTTGAGTTATAAAAGAGATTAAAGTTAAATGAATGAGTGTTTGAGATAAATGATTGAATTGTAAATGATTTGATAATCATGTTGTGGATTATCTAGGTTGCCTCTCTTGGACGCTTTGGAAGCGGGTAAGCTTGGAGCTTACGTTTGGAGCATTGGCTCGGTGTTGAGGTAACCTTTGGAACTGGGGTTTAGCCCTTGTGTGCTCCACCACACCTAGTGGAAGGTTGTGGTTGGATTATGTGTTTATGGCATGGTGTGATTGTGTGCTTGTATGCATATTGCTTGGATTTCATGAAAAATTGTTTGGTCACTGGCCAGTTGACGTGTGTTGGGTTTGGACATCCGCTGGATTATTTCGATGGCGAAGTACCAGTTGGAATGCCATGGGGTCGACTCATGGGAGCGACACCAGGATGAGCCAAACGGGGGACATCCGCCGGATAGGTCTCTTGAGGAGTTCCGGTTGGGTTGGCCATGGAGTTTTCTCAACCATGGGAGAAGCTCTAGGATTGTCTCGGGAGTTATATGATGGAGCCTTGAACATAAATCCATGCGTGGATGTTCTTGGGTTGTCTCCAGTTGGTTGGTGATATTGTATTGCTTGCACATTATATGATGTTATATTTGCACATTGAGTGAGCCATGGGTGGAGAAACCTCCAGGGCCCTTGGTTTACTGAGATATATTTATATATCTCACCCCGTGTTGTGGGGCATCATTTCAGGTCAGGTTGAGCCTGGAAGAGTGGAGCATGAGGTGCATGTTGGAGGCACCATGGGATGAGCATTGGATAGGGACATATCTTGCATATGATGTATGCTTTAGACTTAGGTCATGAATCTATGCATGTTGAAAATGCCATGCTTAGTAAGCTCATGAACACATGTTAAATCCTTCAATATGATGTATATGTAGGACATGAGTATATGTTGTATATTGAGTGAGCATGGGACTTGTCCATTGCCACATTCATTGTAATTGAAGCCTTGGTGAATATGTTGTAAAATGGACCATATTTGATGTAAAATGGCCATTATGTTAAGGACTTTGTATATGATACATAATTGAATGAAAATGTATGTTTGAAGGGCCTAGAGCCTAAATTATGGTATGTTTAAGTGTTGTGTGGAGTACTAAGAGGTTAGGGATGGATTACACAACCCTTCTTGGGCTTAAAATGCTGTAATCTGTCACTTTTACTGCATAGTAATCGATTACCCAAGCATGGTAATCGATTACCATGCAACAGGGGACGAAAATTGGCTACTGTCTTCACTGGTAATCGATTACTGAGGCTTGGTAATCGATTACCATGTGAGGTAATCGATTACCCAAAGTTGGTAATCGATTACCAGAACAGAGGAGGTCAAAATTTGGCTACTGCCTCATTTTTGACAGGTGGTAATCGATTACCACCCACTGGTAATCGATTACCACAGTGCAATTTTTGAAAATTCAGGTTTTTCTTATCTTAAAGAAAGGGGCATAACTTGTTGGGTAGAACTCCAAATGATACGTGGTTTGAAACCACGCGTAGCTTACGTAAAGGGCTAGAACTTGGTAAGAAAGGAGAATGAGTTGATGGGTTTAAAATGAGTTGAATAAAAAGAAAAGTTTAGTGTTGTTGTTTAGCTAGATGCTTCCGCGTATTGCATTTACGATTATAGTGTTGTTTTAATTAATTACGGAAACGGATATTGTTATAAAAAGGAACGTGATAAAAGGAAAAAGTTTGCCCGTAATTTAATTAACCCAATTACTGTGATTGTAACTGCGCTTAATATCATAAGTAATGTTAACAACACCGGTACGTAACGGGCTGTTACATTTTATGGTATCAGAGCAGTTTCTTTAGGGAACTCTGATGATTGTGTAATTGAGGTGAGTGCTGTATAGTTGTACGTAGACTCTTATTGACTGCTACACATGTGATTCCTTTGTTTGGGCCTGATCAACCCATTTCCTTGTGTTCAATGTGTGGTCAGTATAAGATGCCTTCGTGACAACCCTGGAGCACCAATGCCAGTCCTTAGGTTAAGGTGGTGGGTGCAGTGTTGACTACCCCACGAATGGATATGTTAGTAAGTGAATTTGGTGTAATTGAGGACTTAGTGAGAATAAATTGTGATATTGTCATTGAGGACTTAGTGAGAATGAATTGAGATAAGATGTTTAACCACTTTGGGTAGAATGCCACCATAGTTGAATGTGGTCTTGTGGTTAGTAAAAGGACTGAATTGAGTTGATATTGGTATGATGATGTGGCTAAGTCTTCCCTAAATGTTTGGGGAGTTAGAACAATTGAGTATATGTGGAATTAGTGCTATAACCTTGATATGGTAAAGGAATTGGAACCCCGATGAAATGGTGAAAATTTGAATGAGTGTTTATATGGAATATTGGATACCTTAGGGTAAAGTATAAGGCTATAAGACCCTTGATGAGGGCATGCACATGGATGACTTGATATGCTTGGGTGTATAAATAAAATAGAAAATTCAAAATTTGATTGAGGATTGTGAGTAACTTAAAAGAATTATGGAAATGATGGGATGGATAATTCAAGGTTGAAATTGGGACTTTAGTCCATGATGATTTAGTGATTGGTTGAATGTAAGTGAGGATGTCATACGAATAGAAAGTAAAATATAAGAAGTTGAGGAAATTGCCATGTAAGACATTGGATGAATTTGATTGGAAGTATGAGAGTCCGTAAGTTAAGAATGGTTGGACTTGACAAATGTGAGGTGAAGAAAACATAACTGAGTGTGGTGTAATAATGGTACTAAGATGTTTCCATAATGTTGTGGAGCATTGCAAGTTGAGGATGTGGCTTAACTATATGAGGATAGTAATCCTGTGATGGCTAAGTGTTATTTGTAAATATATATATGTGTAAATGTGTATGTTTTGTGAAGGCCGGGGTGCCTAAATGTATAACTGTGTTGTTTTGAGTTGGTAAACTCTTTGGTAAAAGAAAAGTTACGCAATGGAAATTCCCTATGATGGGAAATGTGAAGAGATTGTCTCTTTGGAGCGTCATTGGATGCTCAATGTGGTATGGGATTCATGATGGAGTCCCGGTGTGCAAGTTATACCATGGCACACATGTTATTAATAATGTGACAATTAATATTGTCCTGGGTTTCCCTTTGTGGATTGAATCCTAAGAGGTGTTGCTCTTGGAAGTCCCAGGCGAGCACTGCTCGAAGTTGATAATGTATCTGGTGGTCCTGATGCACTGAATGCATGGACGGTTAAATGAGGGCACTCTTAGTGTCATGGTGAAATATTGAGAGAAAAGTGATGTTGTGTTAATGAAGTGGATCTTCTACAGCGTTGAGCATGGTTGCTATAAGTCATGATGGACAATGGATAAGGACTGTACCGAACATGGGTACTGTTATGAATTGAAAGTTTTGTGTCATAATTTGAAAAAGATGCCGAGATCATGTGAGGAGGATTATTCTATGGACTAAGACTAATGACTAGTCAAGTTAAATGAGTATAATGTCGAGAAAAGAACCATAGTGGAAAATTATATTGCCTGGTGCAAGAGTAGGATATATCTAGTATACCATTAGGTATCTATATAGGACTCTGTTTGCCGTATTATATGCGGATTTGATGTGAATGTAATTATTTGGGTGGCTATCTCCGTATGGATTATGTTCCTGGAGATTATTATTATCTTGTATAAGTAATGTAGTGAGGTAGGACCTTGAGTTAGTTGGACTGTTAGTACAGCCATGGGCATGTTACCTCTTCTTGCGTGAATTATAAGGACAGATTCTCTGATTGGTGGGGCATTGCACCTGGGGCCCTTAGGACAGCAAGAGCTCGAGGGGTTAAACCTGGGATGTTCTTACCCATTGCATTAGAGGATTGTATCTTGTGAGGAACGCAAGAGGTGAATTTGGATAACTGTAAGTGAACAGTAATATGCCTAATATGATGAAATGTGTGAGATGCCATGAGATGGCAGTTTGGATTATGAATGTGAGAATTGGGAGATGTACATGAGTGTACACCAAGTGTGGTGTTATGGAATTATGGTTTTACGGAAATTGTGAAAAGAATTGTTGGATTGTCACCCTATGTGAAGGGGATGGAAAATTGATTGGTGATGATGGATTGAGTCAAAGTCTTTTGGGAAGATTTGTGATGGCTAGTTGTTAAGCTAAGTTGGTGGCCAAAGTGGCCAATGATTTTAAGTTGGTGGCCAAAGTGGCTGATGATTTTAAGAAGTGATTAATGAAGATATAGTCAAGTAAGAAAGTGTGATACCAGTTGTTAAAGAGAAATGTATTTGGTGAAATAAAAGGTTGATGTCCTTACCCTGATGGTAGAGTTACTGATGAAGCAGTATTGATGCAAAATTTTGTGAGTGATGTGTTGAAAATACACAATATTGATGTTGTTTGTGGCTAGGTATCAAGAGATATGATTGAGTGTGCTAGTAGTACCTTGAATGGTTCGAGAGATTTGTGTGATCGCCAATGTGAAATGATGAAAGTAATGACAAGGATGGATTAAGTTCCTAGAGGCATGATAAATAGGTTTTGAAAATCCCTACGTGATGGGACAGATATGAGAGAGAGATGATATGTGACATTGGAGTGATACATACTGGTTAAGTGAAATGATGATGAAGGAGAAATGTATAGAATGAAACACATGTGGAATTGATACATGAGTACGGAATTGTAATTAAAGAAAATTGTTAATGGAAATCTTGGGCATGTTGCCTTTAATGGGAGAAATCAGTGATGAATTATGTGTTAAGTTTTGAGATGATTAGTTGAAATTGTAAGTATGATCTAGTGTATGAAAATTAATGAGTAAATTCAGGGTCGAAAGCTTTGAAATGACCGATGTAAGGTAAGAATTGTAATGTGTGGTCCATTATGTACCAGTAAAATTTCTTGAGGAAGTGATTCGCCGTTGTGTTTTGGCGAGAGTTGGTAAACCTGTAAAGTTGGATTCCAAAGTTTAGCACAGAGATAGTGCTTGTTAAAGATAAGTGTTGAGGTGAAATGGTACGTTATAGGTTAAGAACATGAGAAAAGAAAAATGTGGATATACGAGTTGTGGCTAGGTGCCAAAAATGGGGATTTGTCCCTCAGAAAATAAAGGTATAGTGAGCGTGAACTGGATGATTACTCGGTGAGTTGCACTGAGAGGCTGTGAGATTCCATAATAGTATTTGATGTGGAATAAGAAATGTGAAATAGATTGATGACAAGAGTTAATACTCCGTGGAGATAAAATTCAAAGAAGGAAAATTGTGGCTGTATTGTGCCAATAAGTAAGAGTTGCCTGTGTGGCACAGATTGAATAGGATGTAGCATAACCCTATGGGTATATTGTTGATATGTTAATTTGGTAGGAAAACCTGCCAAGAGAAATTATGGGCTATATGTGCTAGGTAGCCGGACTTGTGAAAAGAAATTGAAAAGCATATGAAAAGAAATTGGGTTGGTAAAGCAGAGATAGTGCACAACTGTGTGGTGCACTCCGGTTGTTCACATGTGGTGTCACCGGTTGAGATGGAGATTGGGAAGGACTTGAGGTCTCCCATTGGGCCTTTGAAAGGCAAGACTATTGTGAAATGTGGCTGGAAAGCCAAAAGATAAAAATTTAAAGAATTATGTTGGTATCCGCGCACTGGATGGAGCTTCTTGGGTACGGGGGACTGAGATTCTCTGGCTGTATCCCGAGTTAGCTTATGTGCATAGTTGATTTTGCGGACAAAATTCCTAAAAGGTGGGGTGAATATAACACCTCGGAAAATTAAATGTGAAATTATGTGATAAAATATGGGTTTAAAAAGGGAAGGATTAGTGAAAATCCGAGGATTAGGGCCAAAATGGGCAAAAAGGGCAAAATGGTAATTTGCCAAGAACGTGAACCGAGGCATGAAAAATGGAGTTAGAGATTTAATATGACAAAAATAATGCTGGAAATGGAATCAGGGCGGAAAATTGAGTGAATAGGCAAATTTGTGAAAAAGTGATGAATAGTGATTTTTTTAAGTGTTAAATACTGCGGTACGAGTGTACCGATAAGTGTGAAATTTTTATGAGAATTTTGAGGAAAGAAAAATATGTCATGGACTGGAAAAATATGTAGATTAAGAATATATGATCATAATTTTTATCGGAGTTAAAGTTAGATCGCGTGTGGGACCCTGTGTGACCGAAGTCACTTGGCCCCACCCTTTTCTTCTTCCTCCTTTCCTTTCTTTTTCTCTTCTTCCTCGCGCACCCCCCTGCAAATGGAACCAAAACACCATTTTCTTCTTCATTTCACCATTTTCTCTTTCTCCACCAAATCACTTGATTTTGGTGTTGAAATCTATCGTAAACAACCTTCCAAAGCCATTGGTAACACTTAGAAGCCTTGAATCCATCTCCTTGGCCGCGTTTTGAGCAAAGTCAGATCCGACCCCTATGGTGTTCTTGGAGTTTTTGGAGTTTTTGGATCTCTTTTGGATTGATGGAGCCTTGGTGGTGTTCCTACACTTGATGGTGAGTATATTTGTGGTATTTTTATGGTTGGATTCATAGATCTAGGAATTTATGCTTTGAATCTTTGATTTTAGATGTGTGATGATAGAGAGCTCAAATGGAAAAATGCTATTAGATGAAAATGCCTTAGAATGATGCATGAAAGCTAGAAATGCTATGATAAATTTTGGTGAAAAAGTTGGATTTTAACTTAGGAAAATTTGTGAAGATTTCATGAAAATTGGTAAGTGATGTAATTGAATAATTGAATGGTGGACCATTGGTATAGGTTGATAATGTGATTATATGATTAGTGTGTGTGTTAAAATGGAAGTGAAAACCTTGTAGAACCAACTTTTGAGGAATTCGAACCATAGAGTGGTTTGGAGGAAAAATGATGTAAAGGTTGTGAATTTGATGGAAAATGATATAAATATGATGTTTAATTGGATAATGGTATAGTGTGGTATAGTGGAATGAGGAGAAAGAATGTGTGATTCATGATGTATGTGGTAATTTGAGTTATAAAAGAGATTAAAGTTAAATGAATGAGTATTTGAGATAAATGATTGAATTGTAAATGATTTGATAATCATGTTGTGGATTATCTAGGTTGCCTCTCTTGGACGCTTTGGAAGCGGGTAAGCTTGGAGCTTACGTTTGGAGCATTGGCTCGGTATTGAGGTAACCTTTGGAACTGGGGTTTAGCCCTTGTGTGCTCCACCACACCTAGTGGATGGTTGTGGTTGGATTATGTGATTATGGCATTGTGTGATTGTGTGCTTGTATGCATATTGCTTGGATTCTATGAAAATTGTTTGGTCACTGGCCAGTTGACGTGTGATGGGTTTGGACATCCGCTGGATCATTTCGATGGCGAAATACCAGTTGGAATGCCATGGGGTCGACTCATGGGAGCGGCACCAGGATGAGCCAAACGTGGGACATCCGCCGGATAGGTCTCTTGAGGAGTTCCGGTTGGGTTGGCCATGGAGTTTTCTCAACCATGGGAGAAGCTCTAGGATTGTCTCGGGAGTTATATGATGGAGCCTTGAACATGAATCCATGCGTGGATGTTCTTGGGTTGTCTCCAGTTGGTTGGTGATATTGTATTGCTTGCATATTATATGATGTTGTATTTGCACATTGAGTGAGCCATGGGGTGGAGAAACCTCCAGGGCCCTTGGTTTACTGAGATATATTTATATATCTCACCCCGTGTTGTGGGGCATCATTTCAGGTTAGGTTGAGCCTGGAAGAGTGGAGCATGAGGTGCATATTGGAGGCACCATGTGATGAGCATTGGATAGGGACATACCTTGCATATGTATCTGCTTTAAAATTAGATCATGAACTTATGCATGTTGAAAATGCCATGCTTTGTATGTTCATGACTACATGTTAGATTCTTCAATATGATGTATATGTATAACCTTGGAACCTATTGTATATTTGAGTGAGCATGGGACTTGTCCATTGCCACATTCATTGTAATTGAAGTCTTGGTAAGAATGTTGTAAAATGGTCCATAATTGTTGTAAAATGGCCATTGGATTAAAGACTTGTAAATGATCCTTAATTGAATGAAAATGCATGTTTGAAGGGCCTAGAGCCTTAATCATAGTATGTTTAAGTGTTGTGTGGAGTACTAAGAGGTTAGGGATGGATTACACAACCCTTTTTGGGGCTTAAAATGCTGTAATCTGTCATTTTGCTGCATAGTAATCGATTACCCAAGCATGGTAATCGATTACCATGCAACAGGGGACGAAAAATCAGCTACTGTCTTCACTGGTAATCGATTACTGAGGCTTGGTAATCGATTACCATGTGAGGTAATCGATTACCCAAGCTTGGTAATCGATTACCAGAGCAGAGGAGGTCAAAATTTGGCTACTGCCTCATTTTTGACAGGTGGTAATCGATTACCACCCACTGGTAATCGATTACCATAGTGCAATTTTTGAAAATTCAGATTTTTCTTGACTTAATGAAAGGGGCATAACTTGGTGGGTAGAACTCCAAATGGTACGTGGTTTGAAACCACGCGTAGCTTATGTAAAGGGCTAGAAAATGGTAAGAAATGAAAATAAGTTGATGAGTTTAAATGAGTTGAATAAAAAGAATGATTAGTGATGTTAGTAGAACTGTTTGCTTCCGCGTATTGCATTTACAATTATGGTGTTGTTTTAATTGATTACGGAAAAGGTAATGGTGATAAAAAGGAATATGATAAAAAGAAAAAGTTTACCCGTAATTTAATTAACCCAACTACTGTGATTGTAACTGCGCTTAATATCATAATCAATGTTAACAATACCGGTACGTAACGGGCTGTTACACCAAGCACCATGCTCAGCGAGCATTTCGATGAGGTAAGATGGAGTATACTGTTTAATTGAAGTGGTTGAATACGAATACCTATGTTACCGCAATAGCATGCATCTACATAAACTTACATGTTTTAACTTTTTCTTTTTTGGTAAGCACATGTTTTAACATTTTCTTATTCTTATGCAAGCAAGTAAATTGAAAGTAATAGTAAACTAATAATCTTTCATAAAAGAACCCCAGTACTAAGAAACAAGTTTCTGTTAAAATAGTTGTGCTTCAGCCAGAAGAAAGGCTGTAATTTTTATATCTTTACATGCAAGATATTATTCTTCTCATATTATTGTTATTCATCTTTATCAACTGCTTTTACCTATATCCTTTTATAAAAAGAATTATATAAAATTATGTATTTTCTGATTTGCCATGTACTACTCCAATTTGCCAGGATTTAGCAGCTGAACATCTAACTGTTAGAGTAGTATTATCTGTTGACAAACAATTGAAAGTGAAGAACGAGTTTCGGGACATCTTTTTGGAGGAAAACTATCCTGCTGAGTTCCCTTATAGATCAAAAGTAAGTACAGAGGTTAATAGATGATTAAATGTATTTCCAATTGTTTCTGGAGGACTAAACCTCTCATGATATCTCCACCATTGTGTCTATTATTCAGAAGAAGTGATAGTGGCACATTTTGTTTCAGGTTATTCTTTTGTTTCAGCAGATTGAAGGAGTGGATGTATGCCTTTTTGGAATGTATGTCCAGGAGTTTGGCTCGGAATGCGGCAACCCTAATCAGCGTTGTGTATATATTTCATATCTTGATTCTGTTAAGTATTTTAGGCCTGAAAGGGCGACTAAGAGTGGAGAAGCTCTTCGAACCTTCGTTTACCATGAGTTATTGGTATGTTGCTTATAGATCATGTTGCTAATTACTTGCTCCTTGTTTTTGTTAGACCACATTTCACCTTGGGTTCATTTACTATGTCAATTAAACCAACAAAAATGAACACTTAATCCTTCTATTTGTTCTATTTACGTTTTTCTTTTTCTTTTTCTATCATTAGATTGGATACCTGGATTTTTGCAAGAAACGAGGTTTCACAACTTGCTACATATGGGCATGTCCTCCTTCGAAGGGGGAAGATTATTTACTATATTGTCATCCTGGCAATCAAAAGACTCCGAAGAATGATAAATTACGGCACTGGTATGTCTGTCTTTCTCCATATTTGCGTGTGTTGAATTTTTATGTGCTTGTGTATGCATCACATTAGCCATATCTCAATAATGAAAGGGTATGTAATAGAGTATTTTAATTTTCTTTTATACATATAAACATATATATATATATATATATATATATATATATATATATATATAGCTTGCTTGCATTGGGAAAATTGGGCAAACCTGGAATAGTTTCTTTGTAAATATGCAAAGATAAGACTGCGTATAGAGATTGCCCTCATCCCTATCCAAACTAGATGTGGTTTAAGGGGAAATGGTTTTTATGTTTTTTTTGGAAAATTAGCACTGCAATGTAACCATTGAGTATTTATATTATTTGTTTAATATATGTAGGTATCATTCAATGCTAAGAAAGGCTGCTGATGAAAATATTGTTGTTGGTTTAAGCAACATATATGATCGTTTCTTTGTTCCTACTGAAAAATGTGGCTTCAAGGTAACTACTGCTCATTTGCCATACTTTGATGGAGACTATTGGTCTGGTGCTGCTATGTATCATGCCAGGAAAATTGAACAAGAAAGTGGAGGAGACTATGAAAGGGCGTTGAAGAAAGTGAAAAGAGCTTTAAAGGCCATGGGATATGTAAATCCTTCAAAAGGCACTGCCAAAGACATTCTAGTGATGCAGAAAGTATGTATGCCTTTTCTTTCGACTTGATCCATTTGTTAAAGTAGCTCTTCATAGTTGAATCTGCTTAAATAGCTTAAGCGTGTTATTTGAGAAATCTCCCTCGTGGAATTTGAGCTAGTTATTTAATGAGATGCTGGATAACTCTTCAAGATTAGATGTAGTCGCGATAGTAATTTGGTTTTGCAAGGCTTAATAGGAACAAAAGGAGGTATTATATGGTCCTTGAGACATCACATGTTAATTTTGAAGGGAATTAGTGCAGTACTTTGAAGGATTAAGTTGTTAACTTCTTAGATTCATAGAGCTATAAGTTGTTCTTCATGAATAACATAACCATTCTTCCGCATGTTTTATACAGTGTCTAGACCTCTTTCGTCGTATCCCACCTTTTATACCTTTCGGAGGGTAGATTTTGTGATGAGTAATTGATATGTGTTAGACTTTGAACTGGTTATGAAAAGGTGTGATAAGTAATTTTAATGGTTAAATGCAACCTCCCTTTTTGCTCAACAAGAAAAGAAATGCAATCTCCCTTTGTATTTCCGTTGGTCCGTAAAAGTCAAAGTATTAATTTTTTACCATCCAATTATCCCTGTTACTAACTTAAACCTTAGTTCATCAAAGTGAAAACCCCCTATTTCATTTAATGGTTTCGCTACGTCTTCTGTATTGAAATAAAAGTTTACTATTCCATGCTCATTGGAAACTTATTCACTCAGTTTTATTTTAAGTATATAGCATATGATTCATGTCAGTTTATAATTTCTTTCTTAGTTACTAAAACAAAGATACCCACATTTTGTATTTCATATAGCATTTTAATTACCAATGTCATCATTATTCTACTACTTCTACTATATATTTGATTCTGTGAAATTTTCTTCTATAGTACATGTTTATTTAGTGAGTCCCAGACTAGTATGTTATTTACCTGCAATCTATCGAGCTTTGGATTTCTGTCTTTTCCTTTATTATTGTGTCTCATCATTTACGCAGCTGAAACATGCTCATGGAATGTGATATATCCTTTTATACATAACTGAATAAAATTTTGCAATGTTCTTATATGTTAGAGTTCAAGTTATTTACATTGATACTTCATGTGTTTTTGTTGTTAATTGATATTTCTTCCTTTTCTTTTTACCACTCTATATCTATTAGCTGGGCCAAGATATATTGCCTCTCAAGGAAGACTTCATCGTAGTTCACCTTCAGTATGCATGCATGCACTGCCATGAAGTGATAGTGTCTGGGAGGAGATGGTTTTGCACTGAATGCAAGAAATTTCAGGAGTGTGAAAGGTAATGATAACTTAAAATGCATGTATTGGGATTGTTTTTTCTCTCCTCTGTTTATTCCCTTAACTTGTATTTTGGTTATACATGTGCTGGTTTTGCTTACTCTAATATTAGAAGTTTTGTTGACGAAACATAGTTCAAATTCTCTGTTGATTGCATAATTTTGTTCGTCTTTGTTGTTCTTTTGAATCGGTATCAAAGTGCCAATCCTCCATTCATTTGGCATTTTCTCACATAGAACAACTTACTTAGTCTAGTTATACCTTTCTCCTCTAAACACTTCCAAACTTCATTGGATATATATTATCCCTTCTAAGTTCCAATTAATTTACCATTATCCAACTTCTTTAGTGCTTACTTTACCTCAAATTCCATGATTCTGTGATAAAAAGTATAAAATTGGGCACCCGCTTTAGTGATTATGTCCTTCCATTTCAATCAAGGACAAAGCACAAATTGAATTTGATTATGCACCTCTTGGTGTCTTCCCTTTTTTTCTTTTGCTCATATTTTGTTTCTTCATACGTTTGTACTACAGTTCTTTTTGTTTAATGTTAAGTAGTTTTGACAGTTGGGATAAGAAAAAAAAATGGGCTTATTTCATCTACTTTTGTATCAATATTTCAGATGCCATACTGCTGACTCGCACATTTCACTTAGTGGCGAGAGGCATACACTTTGTCAGGTAATTGCCTAAACTTGATGCTAGGTTCATATGATTTCCTCATTCATTAGTGTTTTCATGCAAAATAATATACATTTTTGAATTGTGTGCCTTTTTCAGGTCCTCGTGGATGACATCCCTTCTGACACTAAGGAGAACGATATCATCCTTAATAATGGATTACTTGAGATTAGGAATAACTTTTTGAGTTTCTGCCAAAAGAATCACTTTCAGTTTGACACACTCCGCCGTGCCAAGTATTCCTCAATGATGATCCTCCATCATCTAAAAAATCTGCTTGCAGTTCCATGTAGCATTTGCGGTAACAATAATGCATTCCAACAAAGCTGGAAATGTGAGATCTGCCCTGAGTTCACTGTATGCTCTGCATGCTATGAGAGGAGAGGTGCTAATTTCCATACACACAAGTTGAGACAAACTCGTTCAACAGCGGAACGTCAGTCAGGGAATCAAGAGTTAAAGCAGAATCCTGTATGGGTATGACCTAGTTTGCAGACTTTATTTTCTTTTTATCACTGGTTTGTTCTAGATTTTTTTTCAAACTTACCTTTTTTGTGGTTTTTATAATTTTATCTTCCCCTTTTTCCTTGTCATAACATGTACACTTGCTGACTTACCATGTAATTAATTGGTCACGCAGATGCAGGAAGTACTACGAGTTTTATGTCATGCATCTCAATGTCACCCAACTAAAGCTCAGCCCTGCTCTTATCCAAACTGCATTAAAATTAAAAAGCTGTTATCTCATGCCAGTAAGTGCACTATTAAAGCTGCTGGGGGCTGCAAGTATTGTAAGAAGGCATGGTTGGGACTAATTGCACACTCAAGGAATTGTAGGGACTCAGAATGTCGCGTCCCACGTTGCAAGTGTGTTACTCTTTCATCATATAACCTACACTCAATATTTGGCTAAATTGTGCATAAATATCCATTCATTGATATTTATGATAATTTTGCAGGGATCTGAAGAAGCATGCAGAATGGAAAGCCAATGCAAAATGTCTAGCTGATAATTTGTAAAGTTGTAAATTTTGACGAAGTATATTGTTGAAGTTTGTATAGTTGCATGGTCAATAATAAACATAATAAACATAATAAACATAAAACCCTTTCTTTCATGGTCTAAATCTGACTTATCCAGAATAAAGGTTTTAGTTGTGGCCCTCAACTGCAACTACGTGCAGTTGGTTGTATTAACACGGCTAAGGTTACAGTAGCCATTGTGGTGTGAATTCTGCATTTTGTAAAAATAGGCTCATC